>JAOTQH010274363.1:0-20023 GCA_025631255.1 Cornus kousa
TTGTCTGTAATTCTTGTTTTTCAAACTAAATACTATTTGGTGAAATTTTTAATGATCTTTTATATATATATATATATATATATATATATATGTTTACAATATACAGTAACAAATTTTTCATTGTATTTTGAGGTAATCATTGCATTGCATCTTGAGGCAGCAAAACAAATATTTTTTAAAATTTCTATAACTTTTTTTCTTTTTCTTTTTCTTTTTTTTGTCAAGAAAATTTAAAAAAGAAAAAAAAAAATCTGAATTGGATTAGAAATCTGCAGAGCCTCATGACTTGGTTTTGGTTCAGGTCTTTTCAACCACATGGGTATTTGCTTTATCATCAAGTGCATGCTACCAAGATTCGTCTTGATGCCCAATAACTAGTATCTTTAGCATATCGGTGATTAAAAGGGTATCAAGATTCATTGTCTCCAGTAATTCTTTTTATTAGTATCTGCTATGTGATGGACCTGTTTCCAAAGGAGAGGCAGGTATTTCTTATGGCTGCGTTGCTATATAATCTTTTGCATATCTATCTTCTTTCCAAAATTTAATTTCTTTTCGTATCATTGCCAATTATTTGTTATTTCAATGGAATTTAAGGTTCTCTTTTTATAACTTTTGTTTTCATTTTAATGACGAAAAAGTATTATTTTCTTTCTTTGCCGGGTACAAGAGGAGGTGAAAATGAGGTTTTCCGAAAAGCCTAAAGGGCAAGAATCCCAAAGTGGGAGCAACATATACTCACATGGTTTTCATTTGTTTATACTGTACTAAGGCTTGAATAATTGAATTATTTTTGCAGTGCAAACACATAATGGAGGAGTCCCTTCAGTCCAATAATCAGTCACTACCTTAAGGCATATGATAAGATGATATATTGGGGACCCTTCCACTTGCACACCCACTGTAATTGGACGCCATTGCCAGCAGAGGTCAATGGGTATCTATCTTGTCTCAATCTCTATGGACTCAGATAAGCACATGGTGACATTAAATTTGACTACTCACACAGGTAATGCATCCTTTCGTCTCATCCATCTTTACTTTTTTTATTCAACTGCTCCTTGTATTAAAATCTCCAAATTCTTGTATTCAACATTTAACTGCAAATAAAAAGCATGTTGCCCTTACTATGTGCAGAGTACTAAGTTAATTCATGAGGTAGTTGTAAAAATCTACGTTTTTGTTAATATACATTTGCTCAAGTGTTACCGGCAGTTGTCAGAAACCATACTCGGTGTGCTCAGGTAGTTTTAAATTCCTGAATGACCTAATGATCTGGACTGCTTCCCTGCTAGATTGGTTTGCTAGCTTGAGGCCTAGTTCGGATGCCGTTATAGGCTAAAGTTTGAATGTTATTTAGCCAACCAAGTCTTTGTTGATTTGACTCGAGTGAATAATATTTTAACAAATATAGGAAGGCGGTTAGTTATGCTTCAAATATAGAGAGTGCATATATTTTAACAAAAAGGATTGGTCAAGTCCAAATTTGTAATTCACCTGATATTCCTGTATTTGACGATAATTGTAATATCTGACTTCATAGCAATCAGAGGGTCTTTTACAGGTGTATGGAACTTTTGGAAATATTTTTTTTAACAAAAAAACATTCTCACCAGAAACTATTTTTGAAGTACAAAAAAACATGCTTTTGCTTTTCAGGAAAACCAAGGTTTTTTTTTTTTTTTTCAAACTAACCAAAACCAAGAACCAAGGTAACATCTATATGAAAATTTTAGAAAACCAGTATGGATGAGTATTTTCATTATATGATGATAGCTTACAAAATGTAACATTTTGGAGGTTGGAAGGCACAAGTTAAAATCCTTTATATGCCCTTGCATTGTTCTTATATCCAATTTTCCATATTCATTATTACATGTTAAGTGTTCATCTCTGTCTATGTTTCTTTCTTGTTTTGCTATATTAAACGAAATTTCGTGGTTGTAGGGCACTTTGGGTACCCATGGATTCTTTATCATGTTAGTTCCGGCAATTGTTGCATCCCAACTAGCACTGATAAGACATTATGAAGGTCACCTTGTGTAAGGACTCTCTCTACTCTTTATAGTCCCTTTTATGTTAACATTAAAAAGGTGCGAAAGAAAACACTAACAGCAGTTTAAAGCACCTGCCAAGGACAGGGGCTTAGGTCAACAGTAAGGTATAATAGCCAGTCATCAATTGAGATCAGGCGGTATGGTGATAACTGCCATTGACCTAAAATTGGTGTGCATTAAGTTTTATTTGGTACCATTTTCCACTCTATTTATTTTTTTAAATGAATTAATTTATATATTATTATTATTATTATTCCCTCCGTCCTATATTAGATGTCCCTTATACGGAGTAGAACTTTTTAAGGTGACATGTAATTATTGCATTGTCCCCCTCAAAAATTACAAAGCTACCCTTTCAAGTTTAAATATATATATATAATCAAGTTTGAAATTTTTTGAAATTTTAAGGGTCTTTTATGGAAAGATGTGAAATATGTTGTTTAAACTTGGTAAGTGGACAAGTATTTTGAGACAACCCAAAAAGGAAAGATGGACAACTATTATGGGACGGAGGAGTATTATTATTTTGGGGCAAGACAAACAACACAAGTCTAATGTTGTTCCAATGTAGACTCCCTGAGAGTAACATTGTATATTTCCTCCTTGTACTATTCAAAGCATCTCACATGATTCACATCCTCTATGTAATCTCTTTATGTAATCTTCTTTCCTCCTCCCTTTTCATCATCATCACTTGCATATATCAATACATATATTCATATCCTATATTTCAATAAAGAGTGTGAGTGGGTGTGGGTGTGGGTGTGGGTGTGGGTGTGGGTGTGGGTGGGAGGGACTACTGACCTGGCATCAAATTAGCAACAAAATTATAGGTGTAACATAATTTAACATACTATTAATTAAATATACCTTTTGCAAAATTCAAAACAACAAAACTAAGACATTAGATAGCAGCTACATAGGTGATGGAGAAAGAGGAGCGGGTTAGAACTACTACTTGGGGGCGGGGTTGTCACCCATCTTATCAACTCAACAAGTCCACCCACCCACTTGCCCACCACATCCTCTACTAACTTATTTTGTGAATGATGAGTCGCCATGAAATAATCTTGAGACATAATCACAACAGTAGCAATATATATATAGATTCCTGATTGCAACCACCCATATTCTCCCATTTGGGCCTGGATTACGTCCAAAAGATAGGTTTGACGTAATTCAGACCCAAATGGGGGAATATGGGTTATATATATATATATATATATTGCTAATGTTGTTATTCTGCCTGAAGATTTTTTCATAGGCCTCATCATTCACCATATAGATCACAAAAATAAGTCAGTATAGGATGCGGTGGGCAAGTGGGTGGGTGGACTTGTTAAGTTGATAAGATGGGTGACAACCCCTGCCCCCAAGTAGTAGTACTAGCCCATTCCTCTTTCTCCATCACCTATGTAGCTTCAATTATGTTACACCTATATTTTTGTTGCTAATTTGATGCCAGATGAGTCCCACCCAAATGTGTGCACCAAAAAAGGATATGACAAAATAATTTTATATAACTATAAATTATTCAAGTAATGTCTACATAATTATTATTTTTAGATTTTATTATCTCATTGTAAAAATTTTACAACCATGCCTATATATAGGCTCTTTGTTCTAAAACAAAACATAAATCTGAATAATAAAAATGTAACCCTTAGCTCTTTGTCCATGTATGTAGGCCTTAGTGCCGAACCACGTATATGTCTGCGTTCTCCATCTTTCTCTCTTCCCTTTTCCTATTTGCATTTCTTATTTCCGCATCCAAATTTTAACATGGTATCAGAGCCTAGATGTTCTTGTAATCCTATCTATAATTTGAGGTGGAGTATTGGTATTATTATCATGGAGCATATTCTTTGTCTTCATTCTTCACATTCCATTTCCCAGCATAGTTCCGGTCCATTTCCCGGCATAGTTCCGGCCCATTTCCCGGCGTTGTTCGGGCTTAGTTCCGGCCGTTTTCCCCCGCATGGTTCTGGTCATTTTCCCCGGCGAGTTCCAGTTTATTTTCCCTAGCAAGATCTGGTCATTTTCCCAGACAAGATTTGGTCAATTCCTGGCTTTGTTCCGGACACCTCATCATCTTTCGAGGCTTTTCTTTGCCAAGTTAGGCATTCATGATATTCATGCTCCAACTTGAGGGGCAGTGTTGAAATATATAAATATTTCTATATAATTGTGGAGCAAAATCCTCCGCCAATCACTGTGATCAGGGTAATTTTCTTCCAACTATAAATATTTCTATATAACTGTGATCAGGGTAATTTTCTTCCAACTATAAATATTTCTATATAACGGTGAATCATGGTGCCTCCTTTGACTATTGTATACCTTCCATATTTTCTTATCTTTACCATGCCTATATATAGGCTCTTCGTACTCTAGCAAAATAAATCTGAATAATAGAAATGTAGTAGCCCTTAGTGGCACTTTGTCCATGGATGTAGGCCTTAGTGCCGAACCATATATATGCCTGTGTTCTCCATCTTTTTCTCTTCCTTTTTCCTATTTGCATTTCTTATTTCCGCATCCAAATTTAACAGATGAGAGCAATCTTCTAGCAAGAGACCTAAGGTATTCAAGGCAATTTAAAAAGCACAGCAAGTGGTTGGGTTTTGATTCTTATTGCCATAATAATAATAATAATAAAATAAAAAATAAAAAAAAAGAAACCCAGGGAAAGATAAGGTTTTGGGGATTTTCTGTGGCCATTAACAATCTACATGAACTGTAACTTTTGATGCTTTTGTGGTTTTAGGGTTTAGCTTTGAATTTTTAAAGAAGTATTTGCATGGGCTTAACAAATTTTCCCTCTGTCGCGGTTTAGTACATATCCTCTTTCTATTTTTTATGTCCCATGAATTTTCGTATTTGAGAGGTCAGCGTGCTGCACAGAATAATATCGTGAACCTCAAGTTTTGGAAGGAAGAATTTGGAATTTTTGTCTTTCCCACTTTATGTGATTGCATTATGTTGGAAGAAAAATAAAAGTTGAAAGAGAAATTAAAACATGAAGAACACACAAGTATAACGTGGTTCAGCCGCTAGGGCTTACATCCACGACACACAAAGCCCAAAGTGCTACATCTCTTTTATTCCATTCTCTCTTGATTTTGTTTACAATAACCACCTCTATTTATAGGTGAATTGGGGAAGAAGACTTCTAGCTAGAGAATAGAAATTTCTTGCTCTACAAGTATTTTATAATAAAGGAATTACATAAAAACTCAAATACAAATTTGGCAACAACTTGATGCCCTAGTATAGCTTAAATCACTCATATAATTATTCTCCAACACATTAAATGCCACTTCTTTAAAGCAGTTTGTGTTCTCACAAGGGAGATGCAATATGACACACAGGAGATATGATTTCAAGTGTGCAATAAAGATTAACAAGCTCTGGTCATGGGTTTTGAAGGCTTGTTAAGTGAAAAAAGTAAAGAAGAAGAAACACCTAGAGTCAGGGTTCCTTACACAATTCCAACATAGCATCAAAAGCTTCAAAAAAATTACTAAATAATCTCTGTTTATTTGAAATTTTACATATATGTATGCTGGATGCTGGCCGCTGGCCGCTGGATGTTTCCCATTCTTGGTAAGACTATGAATGCAAAATGAGAAACTTGGAAACTTTGAATTGTGCAACTCAAATAAACCAACTAGGGTTTGTATTTGAAGAACCAGGCTATGATTTCCTAAATAGACTCATGATAGAATCACTCTATACCATTTGAGTCCCAGATATAAAACATATATGAAATTGAGTGAACGAACCACTTATTAAGGACAGGACAAAAAAAGACTAATTGTGAGTAAAAACTCAAGTATGCAAAGTTCTAAGTATTTCCTTGCTTGAAATCAAACTAATTGCTCATAGTCTGCTTCCTTTGAATTTGCTCTTCCTTGAGCCTCTTATGGACATCATCAAAATTTTTACATGTTGATGAACATAGTCGCTTTGATCTGATCTTTATCTCATAGTTTAAGGTGTAGTTGCTTATTTATGACACACTAAACTAATTTATACAACCTATGTTTGCAGGAGCGAGTAATGAAGCTGATCGTATTTATTCTGTCTTTGTTTCCTGAAGTTTGTCTGCCTTTCCTCATCATTTCACCTTCTAGTGTTCTTTCCCAATGGGTAGCTGGGTTCTTGCGTTTGGCACCATCCATTGATGTCGTAATTTACAGTGGAGATAAAGATAGGCGAAGACGTATCAGGACACTTGAGTTTTATGAGGAAGGAGGGTCCATAATGTCTGAAGTACTTTTATCCCCTCCAGAAGCTGTTGTGGAGGTACATCTTTAATGTGAGATTTTTTAGCTTTAGAATTCTTGTTGATTGACAAGTTATTCCCTGGTCGAGTCCTATTGGTTAATCTGAGTTCAACGGACTTTACTTAATTTTTCGGAGGACATGTTGAGTAGTGCAGATTGTTTTAACTGACACATTTCGAGGTTGTTTATGTTCACTTGCCATGGACCTCTAGTTAACGTCTTACATATTATTCTGCAGGATTTAGATATGTTGGAATGCATAAGATGGGAGGCAATCATAGTCGATGAGTGTCAAAGCTCTAGAATCTCAACCCATTTTGAAAAAATTAAGATGCTAACTACCGATGTTAGATTTCTCCTTTTCAATGGTCAAATAAGGGTATATTTCCTCTTGCGCTTTGTTTATTTTAATTAACAAAGATTGCCCTTAACAATCCTACTGGATTTGCAGGATACCATAGCTGAGCACCTTAATCTGTTGTCACTACTTGATTCTCTTGGTGACTTGGATTCCTGTGATGGATCAGAAACCAACTCCAATGATAATCTTACTAAATTGAAGCAGAAGTTGTCAGATTTTGTTGCATACAAGTCAGACTCTTCTAGATTTGTAGAGTATTGGCTTCCTGTTCAGATATCCAATGTGCAACTTGAGCAGTACTGTGCTACTCTACTTTCAAACTCTTTCTCTCTTCGCTTAAAGAATGCCTCTGTAGGGGCTTTGCGTGATATTCTTATCTCAATGCACAAGGTTTGTTCTTATGTACTTCCAGAATTGCTTGTGTTATTCTATCTATATGCCGTGTTAAGTCAAACATTTCAGTTCTTCCTCTGCATGTATGTCCACATGCACATTTGGTGCTGCGAAGTATTGGATCCCCGAGGCTCCAATACGTTAGAGTACGTGCAGTTAATTAGATCTAGAGGGGGTGTTCATATTACCATTAATCCTTTTTTAAAATTCTGGATCTAGCGCGGGTGTTTAAATTACCATTAATTTTTATTTAAAATTCATTTGATTGGTTAATCACTAATCTCAAAGTAATCACATAAACGTATAAAAGCAATAAATGAAATAAAGCAGAGACAACAATTTTTGCTTGGAGAACCCTAGAAAGGTAAAAACGATGAGACTTGGTTTTGGAAGATAAATAAATCACTATGAGAAAGTTATTACAACTAAGTTACTAGACAATCCAAGAATCCCTTTGTCCATCCCGACTGAAACTTATGCAAGATCAATGCCAGATCCTCTTGCCACTGAATCATCGACAGACTCGCTCCTCTTGCAATCTTCTTCTCCATGGACTTCTGATCTCTTTCTTATTTATTTATTTATTTTTATTTATTATTTTTTTTTACGCAAAATGATTGGACTTCTGATCCTTATGACAAGTAATGTTGGATCAATTTGTTCTTTACGAACCACCTGATTGATGTTTTGTCTGATAGTTTCAATTCAGGTCCTTGCTTTGATTCTCTCAATGACATATAGTCTGGTATATCTATGAAGAACTCTAGATTGATTCTCAAATCTCCCTCTAAAATTGTAAATTCTCTCCATAATACTTAAAGAGTTAAAAATTTTCCTATGATAGATATCCTAGACTGGCTATAACCCCATATTTATAACCACTATAGTAGACCGATCAAGCCTTCTATTGAAGCTTACTGATTTATTTATTACTATTATTTTTAAATAAATTCTTGTTAACTCTCAATTGATCGACCATTCGATCAATACTCACTGTATTGTAAAATCTTTGTTTTGAAAATCATTTTATTAAAAACCCCAATTTTTATAAACAAGATTAAAACAAATTTTGAGCTGTTCTCTATTCCACGTATTGGTACTAGTGGAGGAGGATTGGCCTGTTATACAGAACCTCTAGATGAAACCTTGTGATCAATATCAAAGATAGCACCTATGGTCTCATTTACCTTTAACCTAGATATTTGATTAAGTCTTGAGTGATTTTTGTAGACATCTCATTTACCTTTAACCTTTTTTTTTTTTTTGATAAGTAAAGTAGTATAGAAAGCGTTCAAAAGGGGAACGCATCCCAAGAATGCATAGAGGCCGAGGCCGAAGCCGAAGCCAAAAGAGGGATCCCAAGGACCCAAAGAGGCCAAAAAATCAACGATCTCCTCTATAGATGTACAATATCTGCCAATACCCCAACAAAAAAATGAAGCTAATAATTCGGAATTTCGAAGTTCTTATGGGAGACTCCTCCCCATCAAAAGATCTGCTATTCCTCTCCTTCCAAATGCACCACCAAACATATAGGGGAGCTACCTTACAAAAGAGGCGAGCGTGTGAACCCACCCTATACCCTCTCCAAGAGTCAATCAAACCTCTAGCCGTCAGGGGCATAACCCACTGCACACCAAACAAGCTGAAAATCAAACTCCACTAGTCGTGAGCCACAAGGCAATGCAACAACAAGAAATCCACTGACTCACCATCCTTTTTGCACATGCTGCACCAATTAACTGTAACCTATCCTTCTGAGGTTATCAAGTGTCAGAATCTTGCCCTAAACTGTAGTCCAAACAAAAAATGCCACTTTGAGGGGAGCCTTCGAACACCACACTGTCTTCCAAGGGAAATCTGCCCCTAAGAAACTTGAGAGGCAACTGAAAAGGATCAAACCTCGAATCTCCCGAGTAGATGGCCCACAATAAAGGGAATCCAGGCATCCACCATCCAACGTTTGTCTATACTGCAAATCAAGAAAGTCAAACATTGTCAAATTCCCAATCATGAAAATGTCGCCGCAAATGCACATCCCAAGTAATCCTTCCGCTATCGAGCCGATAACAGTCAGCTACCCAAGCATGTTTGTCCACGGCATTCCTGAAAAGCCTAGGAAATGAACAAGCTAACGGACGATCGACACACCAAAAGTCCTTCCAAACGTGTTTTGATAATTCATCTCAGCCCTTTCGAATAAACTCTAATACCACTAGGAGATCTAACTGCATGGGAGCACAACCCACCTCTTTCCTCCCCAAAACGGCAAAAGATGACCCCCCTCCATAACCGATGTTGCTCCCCTCCAAATCTCCAAAGCCACTTCCTTAGGAGAGCCCTATTAAAAGGGATCACCTTCCTAATACCCAAACCACCTAGCTGAATGGGCATGCAAACCTGCTCCCAACGAACAAGATGGTACTTAAATGATGCGAGTGTGAATTAGTTGAGGCATTTGAGGTGTGTTTTGGTCTTTTTCAAGTTGTTTCGGGGCTGAAAATTAATATTGGCAAGAGTGTGATTGTTTCAGTGGGGGAGGTGGGAAATATTCACGATTTGGTAGCTATTTTGGGGTGTGGAGTGGAGTCTTTTCCGTTTTCGTATCTTGGGTTGTCCTTGGGATCGTCTACGAGGAGAATTGCCGTTCGAGATCCGGTGGTGGAAAGGTTCCAAAAGAGTTTATCCGGTTGGAAGAAGCAATTCTTGTCAAAAGGGGGTAAACTCACATTACTGAAAAGTACTCTCTCTAATCTTCCTACATATTTCATGTCTCTATTTCCGATTACGAGAACAGTGGTTAGTAGGCTGAACAAGATTCAGGGGAACTTTTTGTGGGGGGGTTTAGGGGAGGAGTTTAAGTATCATCTGGTGAAATGGGAGAAAGTTTGCACCCCTATGAAAAGAGGAGGGTTGGGAATTTGAAGGTTGGATATGTTTAATAAAGCTTTGTTAGGGAAATGGTTATAGAGATTTGGGTGTGAATGGTCTGTGCTTTGGAGGCGTATTATTGCTTGTCGTTTTGGGGAAGAGGAGGGAGGTTGGATGTCTAGAGATGTGTCTTTTTCTGCAGGTATGGGTTCTTGGAAAGTAATTAGGTGGGTTGGGACGAGTTTTCTAAGCGGATACGGTTTAGAGTTAGGAATGGGCAGCATGTGAGGTTTTGGAAGGATGTATGGTGAAGGGATGTAGTGTTGGCTCGTAGGTTCCCTCGGTTGTTCAAGATGGTCGAGGATAAGTTTGTTGTGGTTGCAGATTATTTTCAGTTAGAGAATGGGAGAGCTAGTTGGGATGTGCGCTTTCATAGAAACTTTAATGATTGGGAGTTGCTGAAATTTACAGATCTAATGAGATTAATATATAATCAAGGGGTGGAGGGGGAAGGAAGGGATGAGATGGTGTGGAAGGGGGTTTCTAGAGGGGTGTTTGAAGTCAGGTTGTTTTACCAAAGTCTTACGGGTTCGTTAAGCAACGGGTTCCCTTGGAAGGCAGTATGGAGGACGTCAGCTCCACTGAAGGTGGCGTTTTTCACATGGCCAGCGATACTTGGCAGCATTATTACTATCGAAAATCTTAGAAGAAGAGGTCGAATAACAGTCAATTGGTGTTGCATGTGTAAGATGACGGGTGAATCGGCTAACCAACTTTTGTTGCATTGCAAAGTGGCAACGGATGTTTGGAGTATGGTTCTGAATGTGTTTGGGGTTGAGTCGGTGGTGTCAAGGAACACAGTGGACATGTTAAAGGCTTGGAAAGGGAGATCAATGGGTAGTCGGGTTAGGAAAGCTTAGAGGGTTGCACCTCTTTGTGTTTGGTAGGGGTTGTGGCCAGAGCGGAACTAGGGATGGAATGGGGGGGGGGGGGGGGGGGGATCTCATTCTCCATCCCCATCCCCGGCCAAAATTTTCACCCCCATACCCATTAAAAATTTCAATCCCACCCCCATCCCCGCCCCCGCCCCCGCCCCCGCCCCCGCCACCATCTTCCCCGGCCCTATCCCCGCCCCGCCCTCGATTAAGCTTTCCTTTCTCAATATCACAAATTCACAGTGGGGAAAAAAAAAAAAAAAAAAAAATCGCCCCCAATATATATATATAGATACACACACAACCAACCACATCAGAATCTGGAATCCTAGAGCAACACTCCAAAATCAATATATACATATATATATATACACACACACACACTTGCATATGCAACAAAATTAGATATGGAATAAGACGGGGAAGAGACGACGCCGGTGAGGGGGAAGAGCCGATGCCGGAGACAGATTCGGAAGGAGCGGAAAGAGCCGATGCCGGAGACGGATTAGGAAAGGATGGGGAAGAGCCGATGTTGTTGTCGATTAGGAGGAGAAAGTGAGAAGAAGGAAAGAAAGAGGCGGCGGATCTCATTTGGAATTAGTTTTAGGGTTTTAACATATATGGTATATATATATATATATATAGAGAGAGAGAGAGAGAGTATAGGCTAGTATGGTAAATATAATAACATAGGCAAGGGTATCTTAGTAAATTCATACCATAATCGGGGCGGGGCGGGGTTTACCCCATCCCCGTTTACCTAAGAGGGTCCCCATCCCCGCCATAAACGGAGCGGGGCGGGGCAGGAACCCTGCAGGGATAGGGAATTTGCTATCCCTAAGCGGAACGGGAGATCTTTTGAGGGAAAGGAGGCGCCGATGTGGGTGATTAAGTCGTATGTTTTGCATTCGCTTTTGTCTTGGGTTAATGGGAGGAATTGTCCATCTGTGGACAGTTTGTTGGATTTTGTTGACAACTTATCGTTGTGATGGCGCTTTGTACAGCTTTTGTTTGTTTTGTTAAGGATTCGCTCCCCACTTAGTGTTTTTTTTAATATATATTTACTTATCAAATATATATATATATATATATTATTTAGCAAGTGTACATATAAATATAAGTATATTGCCCGGCTGCTAGACCAAGTCTTTGTAACCAAGTGCTCCTAGGCTCACCACATGAAAAGATTAAAGCAGCTCCATGAAAAACGGGTGATACAAATACATACAGCCTGCAGAAAGATTTCTTTTCTTTTTTATAAGTAAAAAATATAGTAGAAAAACGTTCAAAAGGGGAACGCGTCCCTAATACACAAAAACGAAAGAGCAGAAGTCAAACCTACAGACCAACAAAGTCCAAGAGAACAAAAAAATCATCAATCGAGGAGCAATCGCTGCCTCTTGCATAACGGAAAAACAGCCTGCAGAAAGATTTCATTGTTCCACTGTATTGTAAATTAAAGGCTACATAACATTACTTAATGTATTTTATTTTGAGCATCAAAATTACAATATAACCTCATAAATTGTCCACTACGTGGATGATAATAGCAAAAAATATAAGTGTTACAATTTCAATTTTGTGTTAGAATCCATTCAGGGGAAAAGAAAAATTGTACTAGAATCAGACTAACAGAACACATATATTGAATCTAATTAAGCTTAAAAATAAGCTTCACAAGAACTTATACATGTGACATTTAATTAATAAGAACTGGTGGCCCCACTCATATATGCAATGGAAGGAACTTGAAGTAGTTGACTTACAAACACATTGTCAATTGTGTGCTTCGACAAATGGAAAGTAGATTTGTCAAGAAAGACTCCTGGTGTAAATCTGTTGAATCTGGACCCTCTATCGCGGTGATAACAAAAACAAGATAGGCGTTGATGTTGATCTGGCAAAGTTGCTCCGCTCAATGATTTATCGAACACGGAAGTACATTGCCTCCAAGCATTCTACAATTCAAAGATAAAATTTCACAAGACAAACAAGTAAGAGAATCTTAAGATACAAATAATTGGTAAAACACAAGTAATTTGAATTCAAGATTCAGAAACAGAATATCACCCAAATTTGCAAGTCCAAACCCATGTCACAACAGGGGAAAAAAAACCACGTGTCAGAACCATATATACCTTTAGTTCTTCATTGGATTTCATCTGTTCTTCAACTTTCTAATTTTGTAATTTGTATATAATAAATATTTTGATTTGTTGCCTAGTCATTTTAAAATGTGAAATCTAAGTTTCTCCTTTTAAAAAATATTTTACGACAATTTTCTTGATATCCATAATTGAATTTGTTTGCTATTTATCTCTGTTTTATTTGTTATTACCATTAATAATCACCTTCAGTGATATGTTAATTGTAATTATTGAGCTCCTTTCATTGGTCACTTACAATAATATATATTTATACTTAATTGATATTGCATTTATGGAAGTATATCATTTCATACATTGCACTTTTTGCTACTCTACCTTCACCCTCCCTTTCCCCCTTAACGTGACCACCTTTCAAAGAAAAAGGAAGGCAGAAAAAAAAAAAAAAACAAAACTGGAAACAAATACCTTTACAAAAAAATGGAAACAAATACAATTTAAAAAACTGATGCAGTGGACATCATAAATATAAGTACAATACCACATTGATAAAAACAACACAACCAGCTCTTTGTTCTCTGTTACGCCAAAAAGAAAAATTATCTCCATTGGGACCCACTAACATTGGAACTCATACTATGTGACTGGTGTAAGTGCTTTTAATGAAGAACATATAATAGAAATGAAATTTTTACTATTACGTGTGAATTCTCAGGATATCTTTTCAATTGGCTTGCCTAGTTCAATATCAATACTCAACAATTTTTATAGATGAGTAATAACATAGAATGTGACGCTTATAGTGAAAGAAATTTCCAAAGGTTTACTGTTCTAATATTTTCTTATGGAGTGAGTAACATTTTTTTTTTTTTCACAAAGACATGAATTATTAAATTAAGCATGTTTCAATATGATTCCCAATGGAAGCAACAAGTGCAATACAGGATCATACAACAAAATATACCAACAAAGTTTTAGTAACTGATTTCAAAATAAAAATGTCCATACATTTACATTGTGCATCTATCTAAAAGAAGAAAAACATGAAAAAGGAGAGCAACAGGAAGCAGGAGTTAAGATAAGAATACTCCAAGACCTAAATTGTTCTTCCAGGCACCACAAATAAAGACCTAATCAGGATCCACCAACATATTGGTATGAAGCAAGAAGCCAAAAGAAATAAATAAAGGGACAAAGGGGACAGAATTCTATATAGGCAAACATTTCTTGACAAAAGCAACAAATTGTCTGTCCCCAATGCTTAAACAGCAACTTGTAACTGTTGTATGGACTCTGTGACATGTTACACTTCCATTTTTCCCCCCTCGATTTGTTATGGATTCTTTCTATTGATAACTTGGTTAACCCATTGCTGATTAACTGAATACGATATATGCGTCTGTGATCCCTTAAAGGAAAATTTAAGTTGGGGTCTTCTTCAGCTTCTTTCTTTTTTTCTTTTTTCTTTTTTCTTTTTTCTTTTTTTCTTCAATAGAGTGCTCTTCAATAAATTTTTCTTCTTTATCTTCTTATTAATATACATTAATCATGGTTGAGGTGACCAAAAAAATGTGACAGCATGTGGCTTGACAAAGGATGGCCTTGGATAGAGAAAAATGACGAAACAAGATTCATGTAACCAACTCTAAATAGTTGGAAAAATCCTTTGCTGAGTTGAATTGTTTTTATTTATAGATTACATAGATGAACCAGTAGACTTCGCAGTTTCCATTCAACTACAACAATCTTTATCTTCTTTTATCTCATCATTCTCCTAGCTTGTGTTTTTTGACATTTATATATCATCATAACGTGAATTAAATAACTACTAAGACGGGAGACTGAAGTGAAACACGTGAATTTCTGAAAAACAAAGAAGTCACAAAAAGAAAAATTCACACAATAAAAAAAACATATATGATAAACGTGTAACTAAAGCCATAACGAATGCGGGTGAAACAAGTGAATTTCCTTATTGTAGGTTTATATCATGGGTCAGCATTAAGCTCATATCTTTTTTACTTAGTTATGGGCAAAGTGACAAGACACATTCAGGATGAGATTCCACGGAGTATGTTATTTGCTGATGATATTGTCTTAATTGATGCAAACCAGAGAGGCAGTAAGTACCAACTTGGAGGATTGGAGGAAAGGTTAATGTTAATCATAGAATTAAGCCACACTGTAGAATGGAAATGCAGGAGTGCATCTGGTATATTGTGTGATTTGCATATCCCATTAAGATTGAAAAGGAAATTCTATAAAATAACTATTAGACCAGGTAAAGCACAAAATGTTGGGCAAAACATATTTATAGAGTATGCGAAAATGAGAATGTTGGAATGGATGTGTGGCAAGAAAAGAACAGAGAGAATTAGAAAAGAACACACTCGTGTAATGGATGAAATATCCTCCTTTGAAAAAAAATAATATAAAAATAAAATAAAAAGTAAAAAGTAATATTTTATGGGTATATTACTGAAAATGAACAAATTATAAGGGTATATTACTATAAAAAAAATCAATGGGGGCAATTGTATGTAGCTCTGTCCCCGGGGTTCGAGCATATTTGATGACCTACACGAATTACCTAAGATGGGATATAGTAACAGTCTATGGGTCCAATTTACGTTATTGGATCTTCCAAATTGTCTTTAGTAAGTCCCGACAAGTGCTCTGGGTAGACAGTTTGTAAGTTATCTATTTTGGAGTTCTTTACTCCCAGTAGTAGTAGAACCCAAAAGCCTATAAATATTTAACCTTCGAAATGACTCCTTAGGAAATTCTAAGTGAGATTCCTAATTCTTCTCTTCTTCCTTGCTACCACACGAATGTTCCTACATTATAATTTTGATATACAAAGTCAAAATTATGCATGATTATCTCTATTGGCACTCTCCAACATTTAATTCCAACTTTCCATGATTTGCTACCAATAACCATCAATTTTTAAATGAAAAATATACTGATACAACATATTGGTTGTACTAGTATACACAATATATCTCTTAAATAAAAATAGCCATAATTAATGAAAGAAAAAGAGAAAAGGAATACCTTGGGGGTAACAAAATGAGCACGGCACCGCCTACGTCTCTGCGGACGCAAAGTAATAGTTTTATTGTGAGCCCATTTGAGAGAAACATTAGATGGAGGTCTTAACGAACCGGCGTTGGTTGAGGAGGAATCGTTAATGGTGGTGGGATTGTAGAGGAGAGATTTCACTGGAATCAAAGGAGTCAACAAAGGCTTTGCGCCAAACATCACCGATGAGGTATGCATGGTTTGGGATAGGGTTCCAACTTCCAACACCTATATATCTATATATATGTATGTATAGTTGTGTACACACAGTTCTAAAGCCTCCCCTAATAGTGTAGGTTTAGGGTTTACAGGCAAGGAGGTGATACTAATAACAATCGGCGTCAAGAAAACAAACCCCTTCCATCGAGAGTATTTATCTAATGAACGATTAACGGTTTTGTGGCTTGGGAGGCCTTGACTTGGCCCTGATTTTTTTTTTTTTTTTTTTTTTTTAGAAAGGTCGGTTTGTCCGTTTCTTGAAAAATCGAAAAGAAAAATTAATAAAAATAAAAGAAAAATACTTGTGAGAGGTTAAAAAACCACCTCTGTGGTGCATAAAAGCCCATATAGTTTCGTCGACGTTTCATTTTTGCGGCCTTATATTATTATTATTATTATTATTATTTAATTTATTTTTGAAGTATGAATACAAAGTTTGATCACTCAAAAAACTTCACAAACTAAACAAAAAAACTTCACAAACTAATCTAACTAATATTATCAAAAATACATTTTTTTTTTCTTTTGGACAAATCAAAAATACAATTTTGAATATCACAAAGCTAATGGAATGGGAAGAGTGCACTATTATTATTAATAATTTATTTTTATATATTTTATTTCATTTTTTAAGTATGAATACAAAGTTTGATCACTCAAAAAACTTCACAAACAAACGCAACTAATATTATTAAAAATATATATATTTTTTCTTTTGGACAAATCAAAAATAAAATTTTGAATATCACAAAGATAATTGAAGAATGAGTGTAGTGTAGGCAGTGTCACGCCAAGCCTCGGACCAAAAAAGAAAAAAACCACATTGGAATAGTTTGATGTACTTGCACTTTTGTATCCGAAAAGAAGAAAAACATGTTCTATAGCGCAAAATATATATATATATATATATTTTTTTTCACTTTAGATTTATTTTTATACTATAAATAATATTCAAAATTACAAACATATCAAATGCCCAAATAAGACCTTATATATTTAAGTCGATCATATAAATATATCACAAATACAACAATTTTAGTTAAGCCCTGCCCAATGCAATACCATATCAGGTTCTTGAGTCATACAATTCCTAATCACTTGCCAAAGCTTTAAATCACCATGCCCAAACAAAGTCCTGCCAATTGCAATCCACTGACAATACATACAAGTATAACATACATATATCACCATTATCTTTACTTGCATATCACTATTACCAAGCCCAGCTCCTAACTAGGCAGCCGAAAGACGAAAAAATTTATTACATCGTCCCATGACCATTGCTCCAGCCCAATCACAACACTGACGTACAAGCAAAAAGCTGAATAAAGCTAACACATTTACTTGCATGTCAACCATTAATTAGCCCGGTATTGGTCCCTCTCCCAAAGGACAACAGGATATCAACCTGAACCAGGTTCAAACCAGAGAAGAAAAAGAGGAACAGAGCATTAAAACACACAAGCAGCTGAAGGAACAACTAAACCACAAGTATCTCCATGGTTATTGGATAGGCCTCAACCCACGCACATAATCATCCCCTCAGCCCAAGAAACAGATCCAGCTTAGCTGCACGAACTCCACCAGCAGTGGATTGAAATATAAAAAGCTACAATAGACAATAGGAAGCAGTGGGTTAAACTAAAAACTGAACAGAAAACTTAAATTCTGAACCAATTGGCCAAAATTTAGTAAAAACTGAACCAATCAGATAAAAGATAACAAAAACTGAGCCAATTAGATCAACGCAAAGTCACAAGTTTAGTACTACATTAACAACTCAAGGGATCAATAACAGTTGTTTGCCAGCTGAGCTCTTATCTAGAACATTCAAAACAGCCCCAACCTACATTTCTAGGACATGGTCTCAAAAATTAAGGCACTTTCCACCTAAAGTGCAGCTGGGCCTAGCAGAATTCTGGGTAACTTCTTGAGTCACCTAATTTCACAATAATCAATACACAAAGCATCTAATGATGGGTCTACATAGTTACCAGGCAAACCAAGAACCAGTGACACTGATGGTGGCTCCTACTGCAAAAACTTTGGATTTTTAATTTGTACTGAACTCGAGCTTGAATTAAGCCTGTCAAGAGATTCTTAAAAAAAAAATACGTTACAGAGAGAGAGAGAATACTCTAAAATTCAACTGAATCCGCATACTGTCATGTTTTTTCAACTAGCAATCCAATAAAATACTGATTTGACAAAACAATTAAAATTAACTAATAGGGAATAAAGAAAGCGGGAATCTATTAAAAGTAAGATCAATATCGATGGTAGAAAGTGAACTTGCGTTTCTTGGTATCATACATACTTAATGGATAACTTGTAGAACTTGGGTTTTTCATAATAAAAGGTAGAGAGGTCTCTCATGTTTTTCGTAATTTGCCAAGAACCATTAGTCTCAACCACTGAATAAAGAAGAAAATGACATAACACTTTCAACTCAAATTGCATCAGACACCTAGCTCAAGACAATGCACAAACAATCACCAAAGTAATGGTAACAAAATTTACTAAAGTACATAACCAACAATAGAGCAATGCCTCAATGATCCACACAACAAAAAACCAGGACGAAATATATATCACAACCTGAAATAGAAGCCAGACTTCTCCACCCATCGAGAGTCAAAGATCTAGAACAATTAAAGCAGAGAGAAATAGGAGTACACCTCTGTGAGTGTGTGTGTGTGTGTGAGAGAGAGAGAGAGAGAGAGTATGAAAGTGAGAAAAAGGGAGAGAGAGCTAACGGCAACAAATACCATGAATGCTTGTTGGCATATATGGATTCGTAGGGAAAAATCTATACCATGCAAAAGACAATGCAAAGACCCAAATGAAGCTGAGATCTTGAACACGAATACGATAAAAGAGTACCATATAAATTAGTGGGAAGAGAACAGAGTATAATCTGTCTCAACCTGAACTGTATATGGTCAAAGAAGAATAAATTCAGCAGCATCAACCCGCCCAACCTCCAACACACACAGCCCGTCAATACCTCCAATACCAGGTAGTCCTTATCCTTAAATCTCGAGTTCATCGTTTGCGCAATACCCATACTTTTCCAAGTGCAACAGGATGGGGTGTTCTACATGAATAGACCCCATCAGTAGAGATTTGATATTAAATTTTAGTAATAGAAGTTTCTGATTTTAATAAATCAGTGTAAAGTAGTAATACTACTTAATGAGAAATGCTAACTTCTCAACACAAGGCTATGTAGATAAGGTATTGAGATTAATCCCCATGACAGTCGGGATTGTGTTGATATAACAGCTGATCTTAGGTAATCTAGGAAGGAATTCCATCAACCAATGCACCTGGAGCTGCAGAGAATGAGGAATTAACCTTAAGCATGGACGGAGGGAGCCAAGGACGAGGGGGTACGTGCCCCCCCCGAAATTTTGTTTTTTGTATTTTTTATATGTATATTTCTTAAAAATTTCAAAGTGCCCCTTAAAAATTACTGAAAGTGCCCCGCTGAGATTTTTTTTAACCATTAGAGTACTACCCAAGTACATTGTGGCATTGTGACCCCTGCCCCATATGAAATCCTGGCCCTGTCCCTGACCTTGACGATTGATGGAGCTTCACTCCTAGCCCCAATTCATAAATCAAAAGATCCAAGTCAAAATAAATTGAGAAAAAATAACAATAATAATAAAATAAAATAAAATAAATAAATTATAATGCTCAGTTC
>JAOTQH010274384.1:0-10522 GCA_025631255.1 Cornus kousa
GAACCGGGGTCCTTAAATTTTGGAAGAGTGTTGTGATGCAAAATTGAGCTCACTTGCTCGGTCAAGACCACTTTCCTAGGTGCTTGGCTTTTATTCTTCCTCTTTTGGGTCAAAGATCCTTTAAGAATTTAGCATAAGCTATAATTTGCTTAATTGTATCCAAAAGCGGAAGATTGATCTTTATTTGCCTAAACACTCTAATGATTTCATTTGTTTTGGTCTTTTGTTTGTCAATGGAAATGATTCCTTTTAAGGCATTCGGAAATGGAGCTTTTGGCTCAAAAACCTATTTAGAATTTTTCTGTGAAGTTTCTTTAACACAAGAATTTTTGAAATCATTTTTCAAATAACTTTTCTTCAAATCACTTTTGAAATCACTTTTCAACACTTTCTCATTTGAATGATCATGCATATGCAATAAAGGAGGAATAAAATATGAAGCGAGACGAGTGTCAACTTTTGGTTGCACCAGTTCACTCTCTTCATTGGACATACCCACTTGGTTGTCCACAATCTTCCCGCTTCTCAAGGTCGTCACCGCATTGATATAGTCAATTGCGCGACATTCCGATGAGGAATGAGTCTCCACAACGTATTATTGCTTTGGTGGGGCATTTAAAGGCATTTTCCCTTTCTCTCTAGCATTTAAAGTGCTTGCTATTTACCCTACTTGGGTTTCTAGCTTTGCAATGGATTGAGAATGAGAATGAAGCAATTGAGTATTCGCCTCTAAAGTGCGTAAAGCAGTCAAAAATTTCTCCTCAAAAGCGGGACTCCTAAAATTTCCTTGAGAATATGATTTGGAAAATGAGAATTAGACAATTGGTTTTCATGTGATTGATATGATGATATAAATCCTTGGGATCCTTGGCCTTGCATAGGAGGTGGAATATACTTTTCTTGAAAACCACCTTGGGGAGGGTTTGAGTCTTCCCCTTGGCTTTTCCAAGAGAAGTTCAGGTGATTCCTCCAACTAGAATTGTAATGGTTGCCAAAAGTATTGTTCCCTTGATTAATAAATGCTGCATTGACTTGTTCATGATGCTCACTTTGCACATGTCCATAGAGACAATTGGAAGTAGAATGTAAAACACTAGAATAAGTCATACATGTCTTATTGGATGAATGATGAGAATGGTTAGGGGACGAAGACATTTGATTCGCCGAGTTTTAGTTGCTCAAACCTTTGAGATAAGGATTTTATCTCGGTGGCTATTTCATTGGAATTATCGACTTGATGCAAGCCAACATTCTTCCTTTCACTTGAATTTCTACCATTCTTGGAAGATAATGATCTATGCATTTAATTTTTGCTTATACTTTCATAAAGACGCCAAACAACATTTTCACTTTTGTCAAGAATAGAACCACCCATTGATGCATCAACCATACCCTTATGATTATCCGGCAAACTTTCAAAGAAGTATTGAACCAATTGCCACTTAGGCATGTCATGATGTGGACATTTCCTAAGCAATTTATTGAATCTTTCCCATGCCTCATGAAACATTTCCCCATCTCTTTGTGAAAACCCTCGAATTGAGGTTCTCATGGCATTGGTCTTAGAAACTTGATAGTAATTCTTCAAGAACTCTTGTTGTATTTATTTCCAAGAAGTTATCGAAAAAGGCCTAAGATTGTTAAACCAATATTTTGCCTTATTTTTGAGCGTGAATGGAAAAAGTTTAAGTCTTAAAACCTCTTCTAACATGTCCGTGTATCTCACGGTGGAACATACTTCAAGAAACTCATCTAAATGCTTATAAGGTTCTTCACTTAGAAGTCCATGATAGTTAGGAAGCATTTGAATGGTTTGCGGTTTAATCTCACAGTGATGTGCTCTAAATGGTGGCAATTGAATACATGTGGGTGCATTGTATTCATTCGGTATATAATGATCTCTTATAGTAAGAGGAGGATTTACAATTGGTGGTGAAACATAAGCACCTTAATTGCCTTAGACTATGGGAGGTTATAGAGCAAACATTGGCGTAGGCATTCCCAATGGAACTTAGCCTTGTTGTTGTTGAATGAATGACCTTGGCATGCCTAATGGAACTTGGATGTTGTTATGATGCACATTCGGGTGAAGGCTACCTTGTTGGTCTACGTAACCAAAGTCCTCCACATGATCTTCATGATGGTCTTCTATTGATGAAATGGATTAACTATAACTACCTCTTCCCTTAGGGTTATGAACAACAGATTCAAGATTAAAATCAAGTGGGACAAGAGTAGGTTTCAATGATCTTCGACCATGCATGCACAAGAAAAACACAAACAAGTAACAAACAATAAGCAATCACTTCACCTTCACAACAAATCAATCAACAACAAACTTTCCCCACAAACAATGATCCCATACTCCCATGCTTTCAACAATATGCAATAAAAGTAACATGCCTCCATGCGGGCTCATGATTTATCTAGAAATTGAAAAACAAGCCTCCACATGGGCCGACGATTTAACTACGGATTCAAGATTAAAATCAAGTGGGACAAGAGTAGGTTTCAATGATCTTCGACCATGCATGCACAAGCAAAACACAAACAAGCAATAAACAATGAGCAATCACTTCACCTTCACAACAAATCAATCAACAACAAACTTCCCCCACATACAATAATCCCATACTCCCATGCTTTCAATAATATGCAAGAAAAGTAACATGCCTCCATGCGGGCTCATGATTTATCTAAAAATTGAAAAACAAGCCTCCACGCGGGCTGATGATTTAACTAGAGATTGAGTTTAGGAAGAGCTCACAAAGGGTCCTTAAGCACTTCAATCTATTTTTCAACTTTAGCTTTGTAAATTTTTAGAATTTTTGCTTTTTCCTTGCTTTGCTTAGCTCCTTGCTTAGAATGCTCCCTTGCTCACTTTCCTTAGCTCAATGTACCTAGTCAAATAAGAACTAACATAATAAGTAATCAAAATCAAAATAAAAATAAAATAAAGATATGATCAAAAGAGTTCTAATTCCTAATTGTTTTCACAAATAGGACGTTGCCTACAAATCAATCCCTGGCAACGGCGCTAAAATTTAACTAGGCCACTTGTATACGCCAAAATAATATAGTGAATGTACGGTTCAAGAAAAACCTTTTTGAGTCAAGTATAAATTTATAAAAACCACTACCACCACGACTACTAACGTAGCAAACGTGAGTAGGGATCGTCCCAAGGGATTAGTGGGTTATATTATTATGGAAACAAGCTAGGGTTAGTAGGTCGAATGATCAAAATATGGTTAGTTGATTGAATTAAACTACAATTAAGACTAAACAAGCTCAATATAGAATAAGTAATTAAAGGATAGAGAAAACAAGAGAGAGAGAGATCTTGGGATTTAGAGATCACCACTAAGCATCACCTTTCTACATACCTAATGAATAATTAATGAGGGGAAAACATGTGTTGCAATATTGGTGAGTGTGTGTGGTTGTTTCAACAAGCATGGATGACCAATTAAGCGTATATTGTCTAAGCAACATAGTGAAAAGCACAATATATCAAACTAAGCCATTAATCCTTCCTTTAAGCTTACAATCCAAACAAATCACAAGGTTAGAGACATATGCTACTTGGATTCAAAAGTATGGAATATCAAACAATAAGTATGGATTGTCCTCCCATCTAACAACTAAGGTAACTACACTAGAATTACATTACAACTAAGCTAATGGCATAAAATTAAACTAATTAAACTAAGGGAGTGGCACAATCCATCAAGAAATGAGTATGAATCATCAAATAAACCACAAAAGCATTTTATTAAGCACTATGCCTTGACAATCTCTAGATCTATAGGATTAATACACATAGACATGCATCAATAACACAAAAGCTAGAGATAAACACATGAACATTTATTCTAGCATACATAGATATATGGATAGAATGAAATGGTCAATTGGAAGTATTAAACCATATAAATCATTGAATAAACAAGATTCATATATAAATAAGTGTCAAGACAAGTATTACAACACAAATCCCCTCAAAAATAGATAGATTAAGGTTTAGAAGGCATGCTTAAGGCTAACTCTAGCCACAAGAAGATGTTTAACCACTCACTGATGTAGTCCTCCAACCCTCAAAGGCTATCTCCATGGTAGAATGCTCTTCTTCTTGATGTGGATGGAAGAACTCCCAAGAATGTGTCTCTAGCCTCATCTCTTTTCTTGCTCCCTAAGAATATGAGATGTAGAATGATAATATGGAGTCTTGGTCTCCCCTTCTTGTAAAAGTGGCTCAAAATCCTAATATAGCTAGCTCAAGTGTCACACCCAATGGTCTGGACTAGTGCACAAGGGCTCTTCCAATGATTGCACCATGAGACAACTTTTAACGAGCTGGAATTTGATATAACTCGCACTTGAAAGGGTTTGATCGATCGAACACAGGTGAGATCTATCAAACTTAGGCTGGATCGATCCTTGCTTGGCGGCGCCTTTTTGGATAAAGACAAATTCAAGATATTTATGGAATATTTTAGGAAAGAGACAAAAGTGGTAGGTAGGGTGGTACAAAAGGATAAGATCGAATATTTTCGATCGATCTGAAGAATGTTGAATCAATCGAACATGGTGAATTCTCTAGGATAAGGACAAAAGCTTGGATCCATCTTGATAATGCCTAGATCGATCTCTTCTTGATCGATCGAAGTAATGCTAAGATTGATCGAACTTGATGCTTTTCCATCACTTTGCTTCATTTTGCTTTCACTTTGCTCCTTTCTTCCATTCAACTCAAGATTGCTTCTTTTATGCTCTTTTTTAGCTTAATTGACTTATTTTGGGGATAAGTGCCTGAAAATGGAAATAACGTGAAATCAATCTAAAGCGGAAAAATAAGATAGATAAAGGTCCTAGAGTACCTATGCTTAAGAGGTTTAAATGCACACTTTTCAGCGCTCATCACACCCCCAAACTTAAATATTGCTAGTCCGTAGCAATGAACTAGAAAGTAAAGAAATGAAATGAACAACTATACAACTATGAACTAGAAAACAATAAATGGATAACGCCACTTTCATAGGGAACACGATTGGACCTAGTGGACGAGTGAAGTCTCATGAGGGTTTCAAGAAATGATATCCACAAACATTAAGCTCTTTCTCACTAAAGAGGCACCAACATTACAAACAAGCATTGGGAGAAAACTACCTCAAGTATGCAATTTTTCAACCATTTCCAAGCAATCTCCTAAAATTTCAACATCATGCAAGCAAGTATGGTCTTCCACACATCAGGAAGATGATTATGCAACTCAAAACAACTTTAAAATCCTTTTCGTGTGGACAGGCATCAAATATGTTGCTATCTAAGCCAACTAGAAAAATGATCACATCCTTACCCTCAAATTAGCACACAATCTAGTACCGGTCATCAAGACAAAGAGTGCACCTTTTATTAAAGTTTTATTGATCTAGTTGTGCTTATTCTTTTTACTCGATTTTTTTTTTCTATTCCTAAGGATCAAAAATGAAAGCATAGTGCAATGTGTTGATCTATTAAGCTTTATAGCAATCCATAAGGTTGAGCGTTAAGTCAATGACTCTCAAACCGGATGGCTTTAGGGAATTAGGTGTTTAAACACCCCTAAAGACTTACAAGCTCAAATCAACTAGACAACTTTTAATGAGCTGGAATTTAAATTTTCTCTCACTTGGGGAAGTTCGATCGATCGAACCTTTGTTATGATCGATCGAACATGGCTGAGATTTATTAAACATTAGCTGAATCAATCCTTTATGGCGGTGCCTTTTTGGATAAAGACAAATCTGAGATATTTTCGAGATATTTTGGGAAAGAGACAAAAGTGGTAGGTGGAGGTGGTACAACTGGATAAGACGGAATTTTTTCGATCGATCTGAATAAAGTTGGATCGATCGAACTTTGTGGGATATTTGGATAAGGACAAAATAGCTCGGATCCATCTTGAGGTGCTAAGAGCGATAAAAGTTGGATCGATCGAATAAATTCGATGATCGATCGAACTTGCTGAATTTCCACCACTTGCTCCATTTTGCTTCTACTTTGTTCCTTTCTTTGATTCATTTCAAGATTGCTTCAATTACGCTCTTATTTAGCTGAGTTAGCTTATTTTGGAGATAAGTGCCTGAAAATGGAAATAACACGTAATCAATCTAAAGCGGAAAAATAAGATAGATAAAGGTTTTAGAATACCTAAGCTTAAGGGGTTTAAATACGCACTTTTTAGTGCTCATTAATATACGATACATTAAATAAAATAAACATGATGTAAATGAATCCAATTAAAATTCCTACATGCAACAATTCTGGTATCTGGTCCCATACGGGACTGTCTGGCCCGAAAAATGAAAAAATGTTAAAATGATCATCTGTACATTTCAAAGAGTCCTGAACTCAATGAAATGTTCCAAACAACTCTCGGACACAACCGGCACACTCCACAGTGCCCGATATGCAAAACAATAAAAAATAAAAATGCACTTACAATAACAAAAATTCCAGAAAAAATGAAAAATGATGAAATTCAAAAATATTACAGTGGTAGACCTGTTGGTGCAAAAGATACTATTCCCAAAAAGGAAGGCATAAGAAAAATTGCATAAAAGAGTTCATGCTCCTAAAGAGGCCACTCTAAAGAGAGCAACAAAATGCAAAGGTACATAAAGAAATTGGCACTCTTGAAGATAACACTCTCATAAATAATGCAATAAAATGTTTGATGAATCTAGATTTTCTAAACAAATAGCTCCTAATGGGGCAAAGGCTCTTAATGAGGCCTGATACCTAAACATGATGAACTAATAACTCTTAATGAGACACGTGCCTTTAAAGAGGCAAATGTGCCTGACAATGCTGAGATCTCAATAAATTATAATGTAAAGAAAAATATTGTCGACAATATATATTTTTAATTGTAGTTGCTTTTGATATTATGACAATAATAAGGATCCTGAATGTCAAAAGCATCGATGTAAAATGATTGGTCAAAATGAAAAGAAATAATACAGGCATAATTAAAAAAAAAAATACTTGGACCTATAGTCCACGCACTTAAAGCTAATAAGTCTGTAAATGAATATTTGCACTATAATGAAAATGAGAGAAATTAAACTGTAAGATACAAAACATGAATGGTAGTATAAATTATCTCTAAAATACTTGGTTTTAACATGACGATAAAACTCTCCTATAATAGATTTAATCACATTTCTATTTTTACTCTGACAATTTCACTAAGTTGAATATGCAAATGCATGTTACCTTTCTGAATCCATATAAAGCTCGATCACAAACAAGATACTGATTAACTTGTAGCAACACTGCAATATCAAGGCGATCTATGAAGCAAATAATAAATTACAACTTCTTCAAATCACTTCAAGATACTCGCAATTCATGAAGCAAGTTGGGAGTGCATGTAGTTGAGCTCTATGGTACAACATTCAAAAAGTTAATGCATGATATTAAAACTCAAAGATTTTCCATGCTGAAGTAATGTAACAAATATGCATATAAGGGAGAACAATTGATTAGAAAGGTATTGGCATAATGTACTCTTTTTTCTTTGCTCAGGTTTTGTCTCACTGGGTTTTTCTGACAAGGTTTTAATGAGACAGTTTTAACCTGTGCAATACCATTTTCATGTAAATTAAAATATTGTACCCTTTTTGCTTTGCTAGATTTTTATCCCATTAAGATTTTTCTAACAAGGTTTTAATGAGCCATCTTCTTAGTGTAAATTAGTGGACCTAAGGGGGAGTATTATAGAAGTGGGTCCATAGATATGTCAGTACATGGTAGTGTTTTATGTTGTAAGACATTGGACTTTGATGGTTAAGTGACTTGGTAAAACACGATTGGTAGAGTTTGTTGGTGGGACTAGTTGGAGGCATTTGATTGGTATATTGATGTGGTGCTATGAGATTGGTATGGTGATGCAACAAGTTGCAAGTATTTAATTGGTATAATAATGTGGTAATAGAAGATTGGTTTGATTATGCAAAGACTTGGTGGGTGTCGAAATCAAGAGCGGCAACCGAAGGCAGTAATTAAGGCGGCAATGCATCTAAATATATGTGTAGGCACGGATGTATTGTGGGCTCAGTGAAGACATCTGCCCCCACGGAAATTTTTTGTTATTACATTTTATATCCCTAAATTTATACTTTTTTGTATTTATACCCATAAAATTTTAAAATTGCCTCCACTAAAATTATGAAAAAACCTCTTTATATAAATTCCCCCCCCCCCTTCATATGAATTTCTAGATCTGTCTCTGTATATGTGTGGTAGGATATTGTATTGTGTATCCTTTCCAACAATAAAACTTCCTTCTATTTCTCTTTGGGTAGTTCTCTTAGTGTATACATATTTTATACGAAGTATTACGCTTTTTTATTGTACCTTTAGAACAAAATATGTATTATAGTAAGCGGAGCAAGGGGTACGTGCCCCTGAGCATACACTGGCCTTGACTCTATATGCATACGGTATTTTTTGCTCTTCACCCTATATATATATATGCAGACTGTACTTAGCTATTTCACTTATTGCTCTCAAGATCGCTAGTTTCAATGAGAAACTGGCACACAATTAAGCAAGGTTCCTATGGCTTCTTCATCTTCTTTTTTACTATCTCGATCAGAATATGATGTATTCCTAAGTTTCAGAGGGGAAGACACTCGTAAAACCTTTGTGAGCCATCTCTACACGGCTTTGAATCAGAGAGGAATCAGGACCTTCAAAGATGATGAAAGGCTTGAGAGAGGAAAATCTATTTCTTCGGATCTCGTGAAAAATATCAATGAATCCAGCATTGCAGTCATCGTTTTCTCCAAGAACTACGCTAATTCATCATGGTGCTTGGATGAATTGGTGGAAATTCTTGAGTGTAGGAGGACCAAAGGACTAACAGTTTTGCCCATTTTCTACCATGTGAAAGCATCGGACGTTCGAAAACAAAAGAGGAGTTTCGCAGAAGCATTTAGACAGCACGAAGAAATTCATGAGGAGACCGAAAGGGTGCTGAGATGGAGAGCCGCTTTGAAGGAAGCAGCAAATCTAAGCGGGTTGGATTTAGAAGATGCAGCGAATGGGTACGTACATATGCTTTGCTTCTATTAGTTGCTATTATTTTAGGTCAAATATATTGTACGTTTGTGCTTTGTGGCCGAAGCTACAACTTTTTTAGTAGTTGTCAGCAGCTTTTTTTGTTTTGCTTTCATTCGCACCAGATCATTTCCCTCTCTCACTCCTCTGCACTCTTTTCTCCCCCTCTCATCCCTCAACAGACCCATTTTTGGGGCAAACCCACAAAGAGAAACCACAGCTGCCACCTACACCTACCAGAAAGAGAGAAAACAAAGGATAAAAGGGGGCCAAAAAAAAAAAAAAGGTGTAGTTTGTTCATGAATTGGTTGGAAATCATTTTGCATAAGTGGGGAAGGGCATGGAAACAGACCCGCCGGAGAGTGAGAGAGAAAGAGAGCGGAGAGAGAAAAGGAGCCGGCTTACTTGCTAGCCTCTTTGCCACCATCGTTGGCTTTTGTCTCAGCCGGCAAACTCCATGGTACGCCAAAAATGGGTATGCAAAGAGGTTAGAGAGAGAGAAGAGAGTGTCGATGGGGTGAGAGAGGGAGATGATCCGGTGCAATTGCAAGCCAAAATAAAAAAGGTCAGCAGCCTATGTGAGTGTGGAGCAGCAGTCGCACTCCCGAGTAGTCGCACTATGCTGCTAGCACTCCTCTTTTTTGAAAGATCATCTCTTTTATATTCTACACTTATTTATTTTATTAGTTAAAATTTGTTCACATACTACCCACACACCATCAATTTATTTTATAATATTAAAAATACACACAAGTCCCACCATTCTAAGGGTAGCATGTTACACATAGAATCCAGTGTAGAGTTTCAGAGGAGACCACAAGTGTGGAGGGTGCACACTAAACCCCTTGAATCAACACATTCCTCACATATTATCTAAATGCTCTTGCCCTATAGGGATGCTGTTAATAAGATATATTCTCTCCTATCTAAATTAGACTTCTCATTTTATGGTGGCAAATTTATATTACTTAAAATTCTGTATATAGAAAAAAATAAAATAAAATAATAATAATAATAATAATAATAAGGATAATAATCGATAGAAAGGGTATCATGGCATCTCAGGTAGTAACGACGTTGACTCACTCTTCTCTCATGGTAATATGATTCGAAGAAATCAAGAATATGATCTGAAAAAATCAAGAATTTCATTGAGACATTTCGAAACAACAGTTTTTTTTTTTTTTTAGTTGGCACCAGGAACTCCCTTAGGCAGGGCCCCTTAGGGACCCACCCTAGGTTACAAACCTGGGGTACTGCAACCGGCCCCTCAACTACAGCACCAGTTAAGTCGGAGAATCTAGTAGGCTTGGAGAAGAGTCTAACCCAGGCTGTGGCCGACCCGTGCTGAACACTTACCATCACTGCTAGGCTCTCGAAGGATATTTCGAAACAACAGTTTTTTCCGAAGAAG
>JAOTQH010274404.1:0-10521 GCA_025631255.1 Cornus kousa
TATATATATTTTATATGTCATATATTTTGAACATGATCAAATATTTAAGTTTCATTTTCTTTAGAAAATTTCTGTTTTTCCAATTTTCTATTTTTAGCGTAATTATATAAAATTTGAATTTTATGGATTTCAAAATGTTAACCTATAAGTATGTTGTCGAACTTCAAACACACGTGTATTATAATTAATGCCGGATGTATTAGCTAGAGAATTAATTATTGGATATTTTGTTATCAATTTATTTCTTTAAAAGCAAAAGATAAAATCTATAAAGTAGTTTTTTAACCAGTCTGTCTATGGAGTAGAATGTAGACAGGAAAAAGAAATGCTATTTTTATACTTTGGAACATGGCTGAAATTGTATGTTATGTATGATTAGATAAGAAATGAATGCACTCATGTGACAGAAGAAGTAGCACTTATTTGAGATAAGATGTGAGGAAGTCTATGAAAATAGTTTCCTATGCGTACTAAGACCAATAATTGAGCTAGAGAAGCAGAGTAATGAGATCCACGTTGAGGGTAACATCAGGGGAAGGAAAAGATGAATTATTATTTTTTTGATAAGTAATAATCAATTAAAAGAATAGAAAAAGCCTTCAAGAGGGGAACGCGTCCCTTATAAAAAAAGGACCCCGGGACCTAAGGACCCAAAGAGTCCAAGAGATCTACTAAGTCATTGGTGGAAGAACATGAACTACCCCCCTTCACATAACTAAAAATAGAGTGAATAATATGAAGTTTCAAAGCGTCATGGACGACTCCTTTCCTTCGAAAAATCTGCTATTCCTCTCTTTCCAAATGCATCACCAAACGCAGTGTGGGAGCTTCATATATTCATAAACTGGAGGGAAGCAAGTTAAGATACAAGGATTTAACTTTTATATATGAGTAATATATTGTAAAAAGCCACATCTTACAAATTACATTAGTGTTGAAGTTATGATGCATTGAGAAACTGACACTTCAACAGGAACAGCAATGAAAAGATAAGAAACAAGATTGTCATGTATTTTGTTATTTCATTTCAATGTAACCTAAAAACCCAAGAGGAGCTGAAGTTAAAAATAAAAGTACGAAGTGTATATTAGCATCAAATGTACGTTCGTTTCATATGGCTTTGCATGTCTAAGAACCTTATACTATATCCTCTCTGAAAAGAACTATATATTATATCGTTCCTGATGTGGATCTTCACAACCATGATCAGTGAATACGTAGATTCCGTTTCTGGTCTTTAAATTCGTAGGTTCCAAGCCTCCAAAATCAATGCTTTGTTAATACTAATTCAAGCATGGTTTCCAACATATAGATTCTTTCCTTTTGGGATGATCTTATATAGTTGGTCAATTATTGTAATTTTAAGATATTGTTGAACTTGCTAAAAACAGTATAATGGTATTTACTGTTGATTTTATGGTCCCTAACCAACTGAATTATTTGCATTAACAAATGAACAAACTCTACCAGCAATTAACTTATAAAAAAACTCTACCAGCAATTAACTTATAAAAAAAACTCTACCAGCAATTATACCATTTGGTTTTATTGTACCATCTTATGGCAGATAACAGAAACCCACTGCCAGTAACAAGGTAAAACAGATTTTAGATCTTGGTTTCTGAGTTGCTTACTCTGTTAAAAAAAATTGAAGTTAATGTACTCTTTCAGTAGGAATAACAGCGAGTTCGTGTTTTGAAAGGTCAAATTTGGTTTTTGACTTATTTGGTAGCAATCCAAAATTGTAAAAATCATTTTTGGTATATTAATTCTTTGTCAAAGACTTGAGAGTTTTTTATGAATACTCTCTCAGTTATAAGCAGTATATTATCTTAAAATGGTAGACTAGTTCCATTCTGGAACCTAATGCAGCATATAATCAATGAGGTATTTTAAAATGGGGGAGTAGCTTGCATGGAAATTCTATATATTGACATGTTTGGAGAGGATTTTAAGAAGATCATTCTCATGCTTTGTGCAAGCCTACACACGTGGGACAGTGCTCAAAGACAAGGCCAACAATTACTCAAGTTTAATGTGCATTTTGTTGGAGCTTCGTGAGATCCTTCATTGTGCACTGTTGCTTTTAGGGCAAGGAAATGATGCAAGAAATGGGCAGGGCTCTGTATAAAATTAAAAATTGCAACTATTGGATATATTTTACCCTCTGAAAACCATAATATGTGGCTGTCTCCCTTTACAGAAAAAATTGCTGTAAATGTTTATTTTTAAAACTTACAACATAATTCATTTCTTGAGTGCTACTTTATCATTTAGAAATGAATCTGCCATAGTTTATCTAAATTGCTCGTAATTCTCTTATTTATTAATTTTGAGGTAATTATACTGATATCATTGTCGTGAGTGTAATTTTTGATTCATTCTTTATCGGACTATGATTTCTTTCTTCATATTTGGAACCTTGAAATTTCCTACTAATTTTCAGCAATAGAATTAAAGGGTTTTGAACATTCTTTAGGTTGTAAACAGTCGGGGAGATGTTCTTCAATGTAGTCATTACATGCCTATTGTTAGTCCCGATGGAAAGGCTCTGCCCTGCGTGATATACTGCCATGGAAACAGGTCAGTGAAGTAGTATGGTTGGTGAGAAATAATGCTGTTTTTATTATTATTATTTTTTTAAGCATGAATGAACATGTGGATGCTACATATCTTCGTGTGCATATTTATGAACTTTTAACCCTTTCTAATAAAGTTGCAACAGTAAAAATGAGAATGCAGCTTATGCCTAGGTAAGACGCGTGTGATGTTACTTTTATCTACATAAATAGAGGACATGTTATTACACCAAGGTTTAAAATGGTGTTAATCCTTGTGAAGCCTATGGGGCCCTTGGTAGTTGGTAAAAGGGCCTTACCCAGTTCTGGTCCCACCAACATAACCTCCTTTATTTCACAATTTGGTTCCTCTAAGGCTAGTCTTGCAACAATGGTGTTGCCTTTGGGACTTGGTAACTGAAAATATCTAACTTTACTCTTATATTATATTATACACTAGTCGGCCAAAACTAATTTGGAATGAAGTAATAAGAAATGATTTCAAAAAATCAAATATGTACGATTAAAATCTAGTGTTGGCAAATTTCATAACAGTAGTTGGAGTCTCTGGTTTTATTTTTAGCTTTTGATTAGATTTTCTAAAGTTAGTTTCGTTTTTTAGCAGTTGTACCTATGTCCAAAAATCAGACTATGTAGATACATCGAAGGAAAAAGTCAAAATCACCCATTGAATAACTAATTCACCAATTATGGTTTCATAATCATGTATTCTTATCATAATTCATTTTAGGGCACATTGCTTACACGCTTTGTTTCGTGAAAATAATGTTTTGAATGTATAAAATTGTTTTTTGATTAAATATATTTAAACAAGGATATTTTACAAAAATAGATTCAGTTGATTGATCAAGTTAATTTGAGAGAGTTTCGATCTATCAAAGTTGAGTCTGAATTAAAAGTTTTGAGATACTAAGGCTATTGATTGAAGTGTTGATCAATTGAGCCTTGTCCATTAACTATCGATTGGGTAGGTCGATCTATCGAATTGTGCAGAGACAGTTTTTGAAACTTTCTCTAAATCTGAATCATAAAGGTTTAGATTTTCCTAGTCTGATTACAACAAAGAAACCCTAATTCCTTTAGATTGAAAGCATTATATAAAGACTTCCAGGATCTCATAACACATAGTGGGAGCAGGTTTGTTGGCCTATTTATAGTGGGGCCTGGGCCTGGGCGTTGGGAGGTTGGATTTGTTCAACAAGGCGTTGTTGTACAATTGGTTGTGGAGTACCAGGGTGGAGAGGCACAATCTTTGGAGGAGGATTATTTAGTGCAAGTCTGGGTAATCTAGGGTCAGATGGTGTTCTTCGGAGGTAAGGGCTCCGACATAGGTGGGTGTTTTGATTTTGGAAATACATCGGGAGGGGTTGGGATTTTTGAAATTCATCTAACAGAGGTGTGTTCCCCATAAATGTTTAGGTGCATTCATTTGAATCATCAGAGCCCGTGCAATAGCCAGAATGGATTCAGTCTTTCTTTCAGCAATCCCGTTTTGTTGGGGAGTATCAACATAAGTTTTGATGGGTGACACCTATAGACTCAAGAAATTGCTGAAAGAGACCATTTTTGTATTCAAGAGCATTAACAGTTTGAAGAATATGTAATTTAGCATTCAACTAATTAGTTATCTCAGCATAAAAAAGATTTAAACACATGAAAGACTTGAGATCGATTTTTAAAATATCACGGTGGAGTTGAACGAGAGAGAGTACAGACAATGGAGGAGGAGGCTAAATCAGGCCTTGATGGGAACAGAGAGAGGGAGCCGAGGCGGTTTCTTGGCTGTGGAAAAGAGAGGAGGAAAGCGAACTACTCACATTTTCTCTACACACACACACACATTTATCCATTTTATCTCTATTGTCATGTTTTTCAATTAAAAGCCCATAAGGACTATATTGTGTGTAATGTTGACTAACTAGAGGGGAGGTCAGTGTAATTTTTGCATTTTCATTTCATTATAGTATATTTTCTTTAAATTATTATGCCTATGACAATATTTAAATCTCAAGGGAGGAGATAAAAATTTCCACTGTTAGAGATTGAATTATTAATATAAAGTGATTCTTATTACAAATCATTTTTGTAAGTTGAATGTCAAACGCTTAAAATCAGTATATATATTAATTTATGGGATTTTGTGGTCAAAACAGGTGCATCCCCACCACTAGAGGGAGTTTTGTGACAGAAAAAAAATTCATGATCCATAGCTGTGTCGTGACAACTCATATTCCTTGATTAATTTGTATTTTACAAGTGTAGTCTGGGGTAGTCTACAATGCTTTGACTTTTGGTAATGGATGCACATTGCCACAAAGACAAATTAAGGAAGTAAGACCCTCGATTGAGGGACAAAAGTATTCTTACACTATTTTTCTCCTTAAAACCATGCCTTTGGATTGCTCTATTCATTACATTTGTGGCTGCTATATCTTGGTGGCCATCCCTTTGTTCATCCTGGGTCTTGACTAGTTTTTACGAACTCCATCACATAAAATTATTTTAAAGAAACATCATGTGCATGTAGTGTTTCCAAATATAGACATTTGCTTGGCCACACTTCCTCTGAACCAGTGACAAGTGATTACAAGTTTACTATTTCTATATTTCTCCATGATTGGATATTAAAGCTATATTCACCTCCACATGCAGATCGCATGAATCCTAAGCCAGTAACTTTATATGCATTCACACTTCTTCTATATCATCAACAGTGTTTTCTAACAAGCCATTAATCTTGATTTAATGCAGTGGGTGCAGGGCAGACGCCAGTGAAGCTGCAATAATATTATTGCCTTCAAATATTACTGTTTTCACCGTTGATTTTTCAGGATCTGGACTCTCTGGTGGGGAACATGTTACACTAGGGTGGAACGAAGTGAGTGTCTGAGTAATTAAATACTTATTTTCTAAAAATAGAAGAATATTGTGCATAATGTCCCAACTTAATCTTTTGGTATAATTGTTTGTTGATCAGATGGTTGAATGCTTTAATGGGTTCTGGTTAAATACATTCTTTGAGGGCTAAAACTATTATGTTATGGCTTAACCCATATGGTCAACATGCTAACCTAGTATACCTACACAGTTAATATCTTTAAGATACACAAAATGGTTTATATAATTTGATATACAATATACATGAAAAGGGATACATATAAAAATGTATATTTTATCTTGACTCTATTATATCAAGCACTACAAGATACATAATATGCATGTCATTCGTACCATATTGTTAAACTGTTGTTCTAAAGGCATCTTAAGTAAAATGCTTTTAGAGGCTCAATGGTGTTTATTTTTTGTTCTCTACAAGAAAATCTTGCTCCAAGTAGCTGTGAGAATCTCATGCCGTTTAAACTATTTTATTTAAATAGAAGGGGCTGCTTGATTTTAAATATTTGAGTATATAATTTCACATTAGAAATTTTCATACAATAAAGCACAGATTGTGGCAGTTGAAGTTCTTTTATTTATGCCTGGCTGATATTTTATATTATTTTACGTTTTTTCAGAAGGATGATCTGAGAGCTGTGGTTGATTATCTGAGAGCAGATGGAAATGTTTCTCTAATTGGTTTGTGGGGCCGTTCAATGGGTGCTGTAACTAGGTTAGCTTCATTAACTTGCTGTCCTTAGATACTATATCTTTTCTATATATAATTAGTTTAAATGAATGAATTCATGCAAGCTATCCTTTCGAGGGAACTCATGGGGTTATAATGCATGGTTGATGTTGTTCCTTAGTTCTTTGCAAGCAGGTTTGGCAAGTTTCTGACTTGAGTCTTGTAACTGTAGATATTTGACCTAATTGCTGTGAATCTGCTCAACATATCAAGACTAGATTAATCCAACAGAATTCCTTCGCATTTTGTAGGAATACAAATATCTGTGTACAGGTCCATTTGTTCATTCATTGATGCAAGGTGTCATGGGAGGTATTAATCTATATGGAAGCCAAAAGTGAGCAGCAGAATTCATAGTTAAGAGAAAGACTGAGTTGTGCTTTTGGATTGGAAGCCTCGGATTAAACTTTACTTGTATCTTGTGAGCCGTCTCAAAGGGCATGGATAGGTTGCAAATGAGCCGAGCCGAGCCGAGCCAAACTTTGGCTTGTTCAGGCTCGGTAGCCAAGCAGGGGCAGTTCAATCCTTAGGCAACTTAGGCGGTTCCCTAGGGCTCGTTTGGGGAAAGACCCCCCTCCCTAGTGACGGACCTAGAAAATTGTATGAGAGTGGGAGGCCTTGAACAACCAGAATATATATCAGGGTATTATCTAAAATTGAGTGGGGGCATTTTAAAGTTTTTAACAAAAATTATAGGTAATTTTGGAAAAAAAAAATCTGCAGGGGTGGCCGCCCTCACTGGTCCCTTGATAGGTCCATCCTTGCCCGGCATACTACTTTTGGTAGTTTTTTTTTTTTCCATGTAACTTTCAATTTTTATGTGAGTCATTATAAATTTTCTAATTGGATGTTTACTCCACTTTTTATGTGGATCATTTTAAAATAATATAATTGTTTTTTTTCCCTTTCTGTTCATGTTGGTTCTTCTTACTTAGTAGCAAAGGTATGAATCTATCCAATTTATTTTATTTGAGTTGAATTTAACTTTATTTTGAGACCCAAAAAAAAAAAAAAAAAAAAAAAAAAAAAAAAAAAAAAACCATTACAATCACAGAAAACATGAAGTTGCAATTATTAATATTCAAAAAATAATTAGTTATTTCTTTCATAAACCTTACTTGTTATTATTTCAAATACTTATCATTAACCTTAGGAATGTTTTAAGAAAAAATTACAGTAGTGTAATATGATGCAATGTCTTAGTGATTGATGGAATTTTGGTGGGTGTGGTGTATGATTTATGTTAGTTTAATTGTTTGTATATCCGTGTGGCTTTTGTGAATTAGTGTCTATAATTATTGTTTGAGTGTAATGGTGTTTGGCTAAATAAGAGGAAGAGTTCTGATGTGTTAGTTTGTGCAAATATGTGAAGGGAGTGACGAAAAATGTCTCTGTATGATGAGTCTACTGGTACATGTGAACTTACCAAAAAAAAAAAAAAATTAGTGAAAAATATAAAATAAAATAATAAAAAGAAAAAGAAAAACAAGGTGGCAAAAGTGAGATGGAGGTTGTGGTGTTGGAGTCCTCGTTTAAAGTTTTCGTCTTAGTCCTCCAATTGTATCAAACCGGCCGTGTAGCCGAGGTCAAAAGGGTGTTGAGGCTCGGCTCGTCTCAGGCAAGCTTGGCTTAGCCAATCTCGAGCTCGGCTCACCAGTGTTTCTACGAGCTCAGAATCAGCTTGGCTCTAGCTGGCATTGCAAGAAATCACTGCCATATCAACAATCAGCCTACATTCTTCATCTCATGATTCCATTAGTAGTAACTACTTAAAATAAATAAATAAAATGGTACCAAGAAAGAGCATGGTTGTGAAAGAGAGAGAACATGGATGCGAGAGAGTGAAAACATGGCTGAGAGAGTAATAACCTTATAGTTGCTGTTGGAGTAAGATTATCAAAGCAGTTGCTGGTAGAAAAGGTGCCGATATTGGGTCTGCCATGGATGTAAAGGCCTCCTGTGGCTGTGCATGGCTGCTGTCTCCAAGAAGAGTTAGGTTTCCATTTTTTTCTTATAGATACTAACATGCACAAGTGAAATCCAACGGTTGTGCTAGATATATGGGTGAATGGGATTATGGGCTAGTGAAGTGGATGCTATTTGTAGGACAAGCTTATAAACAGCAAACAACTCCAAGATTTAGGCAAAAAAGAGAGGTTTTCAACCCAAAAAATGTGTGTAATGCCTTGGTGTGCAAAACAACATATGTGATGGATTCCATGTATGATAGACTTGGTTGATGATGACATAAAATATTCTATAGCGCTACTCACAAATTTTGCTCCTGACAGAAAAAATCTTACTCTGGATGTACTGTCGTATTGAAATTTATTCAAAGTAGATTTAGGTGGTATGAACCTTGTAAATATACAATATACACCAGTAATTGTGCTATTAAGAAAAAGTAAGACCAATTAAAATAGACTAGAAAAGACAAGGGGCAGATCGAACAGAGATGTAATAAGGTAATAGTTGAAACCATCTACTCTAAAAGCTAAAGTTGTTAGAGAGGGTGTGACTTTAATATTTAAATCCTTCAATGTGTGTTTCAAGTTTAATTATCAGGCTGATGGTGAGGTTTGGACTATGTTACCTGGGCTCGGCAGATTAGCGCAGGGTGCCCGTGTCGTGTGACTCGGGATATGGGTCGGACACCCCTTCGCGACATCGGACACGGCTGATGAAGACATGCTCATAGAAGACTGTATTGGTGGATGCTTGCTACGGATTTGAACTTTTTTTTCTTTATTAGATCGGATGTGTTCCGTAAGTTCATGTAGGTGGCTGGTTCAAAGATTGGGTTTTTGGAAGGTTGAAGGTGGTTGTTTCTTCACTCGCAGCTGTTGCAGAATTTCTGTTTTTGTCGGAGAGTGTATTCATGCTTTGTGAGACTTTTCATATCTTTATTTATTGCCTCGAGTGGCAGACTAATGGTCACCCTGCCAGCTGTATTCTTTTCAGTTATGACGTGACCTATGGAGTTACTTATTAATCTGTTTAAATTTTAGTCTTACCTTTTACTCCCACAACACTTATAAAATAAATGGTCCCCAACTCTGTTTGTTGCTGCTAGCTGTATTCTTGTCACGTGACCCTATTGAGTTACTTATTAATCCATTTAACTTCTATATTTACTTTTTACTCCCACAACTTACTTTTCAAATAAAAATAAATAAATGTCACATAAAAGACAATGTACCGTACCAAATAAAAGAGTAAAAACAGATGACTTATATGTATGTATGTGTATATATATATATATATATTCATATTTTTTAAGAACTGGGTAGGACAGATGGTCTCCTCTCCATTTAAGAATATTAATTACTCTTAAATAATAGATAAATGACATATACTTTTTATCACTATTTATTAATTATAATTGTGTCCAAGTGTCCATGTCCAACTTTTGGACTTTTTAGCCGAGTCCCCATATCCCATAGTTTGAAAGATGGACGAGTCCGACTTCTAGACACGCACCCGTGCCCGACACCCGTAACTGGGTATGGGTAATATAGGGTTTGGACATAGGAGCTTACCTGCTATGATACCATCTCATTTGTCACGACTTGTCCATCATGTGTAGATATTGTCCGCTTTTCACACACTCCATGCTCACAATTTTCAAAACGCGCCTCCATAGTTAGGAGACATCCACATATAATGAGTGCCAACAACCTCTCCCCGACGTCACAATCACCCCCTCTTGTGACCCAGAATCCTCACTGGCCTGACCCAATGGGTTTGTGCACGCTCCCCCAATTTCTGGCTGGGGATTGTTTCTGATACCATGTTGACAATCATCTACTCTAAAAGCTTAAGTTGTTAGATAGGGTGTAACTTTAATTTTTAAATTGTTCAACAGTAATAAGAAAAGAACTTAAGAAACTAAATATACGGGGAGATATAGCTTGTAACAAAAAAGAGTTGGAGAGAATTGGCCAACTTCATTCAATTACTACCAAGGCAAGGCTAGGCTAGGCTAGGCTAGGCTGATGATGGTGATGAATATGAATGACACTCATATGCTTTGCACACCTCTGGTTGGACATGTGGTCTAATAGTCTTTAAGTTAATTAGCCAATGGAGGTTATTATATATTTCTCTCTATGTTTCTTAGCTAAAGGATGGTAAAACCTTACTCCATAACTATGTTATCTGGATTTGTCACTTTCTCCATTGGTACCTTTGTTGAAGTGACATGACACAATATGAATATGGGACAATAACGTGTATGGTTGTCATACCTCCATGTTTGAATTAGTAAAGAAGAGAGAGAGAAAAGGGAGAATTTTGGGGGGGGGGGGGGGGGGGGGG
>JAOTQH010274415.1:0-10521 GCA_025631255.1 Cornus kousa
ATCCCATATATTTTAAAGGACGTGATAATAATTTAATTGTTATCATTTCTCTTCTTTTCTCCCCTATATTATATCCAAATAAAAAATACTATTATTTATTTTATTTTCTATCTATCCATGAATAGAATTTATTTATTTATTTTCTCTCCTAACTAATGCTACTCTTTCTTTTCTTTTCTCTCGTACGTATCCAAACGCACCTAAAATATGCAAAGTCCATTTCTCTACCAAACCCTCGAAGACCTCTAAATCCTAGCGATTAATGTCGCATTGATATATGAATAGTTGTGTTTGGATCGATTGATGTCCTATCGTCAATGGCATCTCTGTGTCATCATCGTTTCGTTGATTGCTTCAATCTGATCTGTTGTTCTTCGTCGACGACCATTTGTTCGCTTATGTGTCTCTCAGGGTTTAAACCCCTCCATAAAGGTATCGAACAAGTGATTTGTAATGTGTTTGATCTAAAAGCTATTGGTGTTTTCTAGTATATAGGGTAAAGTGCAAATAACCCTCTTAAACTATCAAAAAAATGCATTTAAGGACAAAATAAAAAATTGCTGTCATTGGAGGTCACCGGAGATATAAGATTACCAAATTGCCCTTAATTGGAAGGCTCTTTCTCTAATTAATTTAGTACCAACAGGACGTTACAATAATTATTTTAGCTTCACCTGAGAACCAATTGTTTGAGGAATAAATTCATGAAATCGACGATTTGCAAATCGTCAGATCTCTCGTGATTATGGTCGGTGCAATAAAACGTCAATCAGATGCGAAAGCAGAGGGGTGAGTTAGAGGAGGGGGCGCGAAGAAGAATAGGCAAACTTTGTTGCTGAGGGTTCAGGCGAGATTGCCGCCACCGCGGAAGAAAGAAGAAGAGGACGTCTATTTCATAGTTTTTGATGGTGGAAGTCTCGTGCTCTGCGATTAACGGTGAGTGGATTTTTGTTTAATTGTAGAAAATCTGTGTTTTTGCTTTAGTTTGCTGCGGAATTGGTTTTACATCTAACAACTGACTTCGTCGACTAGCCCACGACCATCACCAGCAACAATCGTCTCACACTCCTGATAATTTGTTTGGGATCCAATTTGGCAAATCAAACCAAATTAATCCCAAAATCAACGTTAACTAAATCATTAATGCAGTGAAGCTCTTACTGTTTTTCCTCTCCCGGCAAGCATGGTTACTCTTGTTGAATGAATCTGTTGAATTCGACGCTGCCATGATTGAGTTATCTTTGGCCAAAAAAGCTTTGTTTGGACAATTGGAGGTGATGATGGGTTGGTGTGATCTGGAAAAACACAAATTTGTAATTGGAGGTGATGATGGGTTGATTTAGGGGAAGAAAAAAAAAAACTTTGTTGTTAATTTTTATTTTTATTTTTTAACGATTGACCATCCTCATCTTCTTCTTCAAAAAAAAAAGGCGCGAACAATTGAAATAAGTTATATGCATCATCTTCCATCCATCAATATGGTTTATATATATATAAACTGTCATGGAATCACTTTGGCATAATTTAGACTTTGACAAGACAACTGATTGCTGAAAGATTTGCAGAGAATCAGAGCTCCACAAAGAGACATGGCGATTTGGTATGCAATGAAGCTAATGGGAATGGAAGTTAGGGTTAAGGATTTCAATACTGGGATTCCAAATTGGGGAGTTTTATTGCATTCATACATACCATCAGTAATAAGGGCAAATTTGTCATTTTCAAATTACAATGCCTATCTTAACAGTGTGGCCTGACTTTTTTTACAAAAAAATAAATAGTTTAGGGGGTTTTTTTTTGTCAAAATAGAAGTTCAGAGGATTTTTTGAGAGAGAGAAAAGTTCAGGAGGTTATTTGCACTTTACCCTAGTATATATTAGGGTTTTAAAGAGTTCTATGATATTGTTTTTGCGTGTTTAGTGTTCCTTCACTACAACAAATTAATTAGGGCTTCATCAGCGTTCTTTTTATGACCGCTGGTGTTGTCTAATAATTATCAGTGTTCATGTAGGAGCGCTGGTAATTATGTATTTTAATCAGCGTTCGCTAAAAGAGCGCTGTTTGCTAAAAGAGTGTTGGTACATATGTATTTTAACCAACATTCGTATATATGTATTTTAACCAGCGTTCGCTAAAAGAACGCTGGTATATATGTAGTTTAACAAGCGTTCGCTAAGGGTGCGTTTAGTAACGTTTTCATTTTTTTTGTTTTTTCAATCTTAAGAAAGCATAAACAAGATTTTGCTTTTTTTTTAGTGAAAATAGAAAACAGAAATGATGTTTATTAACACTTGTTGTTGCCATAAATTTGATAACATAAAACAATAATAATGTTTAGTTATTCATATTTGTTACAAAATGTACATAATATTTTTAAAATTTTTTAGTTTAGTTTATATTTTTTTAATGGCAAGAATTTTAGAAGTTAGTGGTTAGAAGGGAGGGGGAGGGTAGATGATTTGAACACGGACTCTCAGACATAGGGAGCAACTCGACCACTCAGGCACGACACTTGCTTCCATTAGTATAAAAAAGTCATAATTCTACAAAATCCAATTTAAAATTACAAATCTTAATAATACCTAATACAAAATTAGATATACCAAGACAAAAACACTTCCACCAATTATGTATATAATACATGTATATGCATGATGTATACATTTATTATGTAATTTATAATATATATAGCACATAATAATTTATTATGAATAAAAAATATTAAATAATATATCTTATCTGTAGTAAAATATATATTGTGTTATGGTATTGTTAATTAACTATAATTTAATATTTACTTATCAAAAAAAAAAATTAACTATAATTTAATATTTACATATAATGTAATATATAGGGTATATAATAATATAAAATATCTACTACATAATAACTTAATAACATTATATTCTATATCAAAAAATATTTTGTCACAAAAATAATTTATATTATTATTTAATATATTATATATTAAAATATATTTTTATCAAATAAAAAATAATGTACAATATTTAATATATTCTATATTAAATATATATATTTTTATTAACATTTAATATGCAACTTAGTATATAACACAAATAATATGAATTTTATTTGAAATGAATAGTGCCTGTGCACTAACATTAGTGAAAATGTTTCTCTGCTACAGTGTCGAAAACACAAGAAACATCATTTTGATGTTTTCTCTTTTCTTCACAAAAATTGAAAACGTTTTCTGTTATAGAAAAACAAAAACATTTTATTGAACGCGATTTTTGTTTTCATTTTGCCTTTTTAGAGGTTGACAACAGAAAACAAGAAACGTTTCTCATTACTAAACGCAGCCTAATTATGTTATTGGAAAGCTGGTTTCAAATAAAAGCAAAGTTTTTCGGCTTCTACAAGGCCTCAGTCATGGATTTAAGACTCATGCCACCACTTATAAGGACATTATTGCACTTCTATATAGCCATAAAGCACGTTTATGTTTTTTTTAATGAAAATGAAAGTTAAGGACAACCACAAATGGCCACTATATTGAAATGTATATTATGTATATGTATAATATATTATATATATTCATTTTCCTTTTTTTCCTTCTTGATTTATTCATTTTGTTTTCCTTCTTTCCTTATATATATGTATAATATATTATATATATATATATATATATATTCGTTTTCCTTTCTTTCCTTCTTGATTTACTTCTTGATTTATTCCTTTTATTTCCCTTATTTCTTTCTTGATTTATTATTTTGTTTGCAATTTTATTTCCAATATATTGTATATCAATACAATGTAAACAAATCAAGAAATACAATCAATAAAAGAAATGTAGCCTAAGTGACTCTTAATCCTTAGATGTAGGCCTTAGTGCTGAGCCATGTATATGTTGTGTTCTTATTCTTTTTTTTTTTCTTTCTATATTTCATCTTCTTATTTTACATCTTATATTTCCACATCATAAAGTTAACATGGTATCAGAGCAACGATTCTAGATCGTTTGCACCAAAGTTTACTTGTCTTCTCTGTGGCTCCATCTAGAGCTCTGCCAATATTATTTATTTATTTATTTTTTTCTCATTTCCATTACTGGTTTGCAGAGAGTAGTGAAGGAGAAGACCTGTAAATTCTGATCCATTTCTGGTTCATATATCTCTTTCAAGCAACGTCCCGCACCGTCACGAACCGACGCTTCTGCGAAGTGATCTGACTCGTGCGTCACTGCCCACGGATCTGACTCGCGCTACATGCGCCCATGTACGCGTTCCTCTTTTACCGACAGTAGTCAACCTTTCGAAGCGTTAACCGACTCACCATCGTTTTAGTTCCTAGTTAGAGATAAACTGTTTGTGTTTTAGCCATTGCGAGGTGTGTTATCTTCAGCCAAGTCCTTTGCTGCCACTCTTCATGTTTTACGCGCTTCGCTGCCGTCGTTACTACGCTCAGTTTGGCGAATATCCGGCGTCATCTCCGAATTTTCCTTTGGTTATAGAGGTTTCCTTTGCTTTATTTACAGTCGCCATCGGTGATACCTTTCTCATGCTGCGCGACCTTATTCTTCATTCTTCCACCACGACGACTATTTTTTCATTCCTTGGTTGGTTTTCACCACCTGAAAATTTTTGGGGAAGTGTTTGCCTTATTTTACTAGGTTTGTTTGTTGAAAAAAAGAAAAGAAAAAGGAGTGATGGTTGTCAGATGGTAAGAAAAAAAAAAAATTAGTTAGTCTGAAAAAGTGGGTGATGGGTTAAAGATATTGGCTAAGCATACTTTATACAGTATTATATTTCATATATGCATATTTGTCTAAATATGTGTGTCGCAGACCAACGTCAGAAGACCCAATGCCTAAGATGTTCACATGGCTCAATGTCTCCCGTTCCAACGAAGTTTTATGGCTTCTTGTTGATTACCGGCTTAGTTTCGGCAGTTTACTGGCTTTGTTCCGGATCTTATCATTTCTCAGATGGATCACTTGGATGTCTCCCAGTGTTGCTCTGACCCATTTCTAGGCTTTGTTCCGACCCATTTCCCGGTGTTATTCTGGCCATCTTGAGTTTGTGGGAGAATATTAAAATATATATTATATATATGTATATAAATATTATACAGATACATTATATTCGTTTTCCTTTCTTTCCTCCTTAATTTACTCATTGATTTATTCTTTTTTTTTTTTCCCTCCTTTCCTTATATATATTTATAATATACATATATATTATATTCATTTTCCTTTCTTTTCTCTTTTGATTTTCTTCTTGATTTATTCCTTTTATTTCCCTTTCTTCCTTCTTGATTTATTCCTTTTGTCTACAACTTCATTTCATATATATTGTGTATCAATACAATATAAACATATTAAGAAATATAAGTAATAAAAGAAATGTAACCTAAGTAACTCTTGATCCATAGATGTAGGTCTTAGTGCCGAACCATGTATATGTTGTATTCTTAATATTTTCTTTCTCTATTTCATCTTTTTATTTTACATCTTATATTTTTGCATTATAAAGTTAACACATTGTAGCTAAACATAGACATAATAAACAAAGAATATATGACAATAATCGTTTTAACTTAGGATGTGATGGATTTGTTCAAGAAAACATATTCAATGGTGGAGAAGAAATGAAGCAATATGAATCAGAAAGCAATCAACATGATAGTAAAATTACTGCAGGAAACAAAGTCCTACTTTTGTTTTTTCGGAAAGGTTGAGCAAATATATAAATGTATAAAGCACGTAAGGGATTCCAAGGAGGATCAAGTAGGCTTAAAGCACACTAGCCCAACAAACTTGGCTTCACCAAGAACGGCTAAAAACGTCTTAGCCCATAACTTAAAGTAATGGAGTAGCTCAAACAAAAAGATAATACAAAATTAGCCAAACAACAGGCTAGGCCCGTGACCTAAAGAAACACGTAATACAGTTAGTAACGACCATAAAGTTTTTTTTTTTTTTTTTTGGGATGTTAAAATAATTCACCCTTCTTCTTGACCTCCCTTTGGAAGTAAGAATCTGGTATCACTGGACCACTGAACGTGGTAATGACCAGTCAATTGTTACTAATGGATGATGTTCAAACAACTCCAGTGAACTATGTCATTAACAGCCGGTGGAGGTTAGAAGCTAGAGCTTGAGCATGTGACCTCACTACCACCATTTGTGGAGCTAATAAAGTAGTGGGGGAGGACAACAATGAGGGGGAGAGCTGATGTGTATTAATTGTAAGAACTCACATTAGCATGAATCCTTATAGGATAGGGCTCTATAAAGGGTGTCGAACCATAGGGATTATTTATTATTCAAGTATCCGATTAATATTTCTTTGATTCGTTGAGAGGAAAGAGTGATTTGTTGATTGTTTGTTACGAACATCATAGCAAAATAAACTAAATTAAAAGTGAAAGGAGATCAGGGATAGAGATGCTTAGGGATTGACTTCACCACGAATCTCGTATTATGGTCAACCATTCAACCTTGGGAATTCACAATTTATGTATCATATGGAATAAACTCAATAACATTCGTTTAATATGGGTTTTAAAGAAAGATGTTTCATGAACTTAGCTAATTATAACCTATCTTCGGTTAGCACGAATTATCTACTTACCTACTTCTAACTAGTGTGGCAGTATAACTTGTCTTCCCTAGGCATAGATTATGAAAGAGTTACATTTATGAAAAACGTTGGAACACTATTGCATAGTCTCCATACTCAAGTCTGATAGGAATCCACTAGTTCCGTCTAATAAATATAGGTTGAGAATAAGTAAATCTAAGATAAAGTATTAATCATTCAAAAACCATTATTTTATTAAAACACCAATTGATCCGTAATCAATTGCTCATAACCATACAATCAAGATACATAAACATATAAATCCCAAAGTTGAAACAATCAAACCATAATACTCGAATCCGGGCTACATCAATGCCCTAAGAGAGGAATTAGCCACTCATGACGACACTAGAGATCATCTGTGTTGGTGTAGTCTTCATTGTCAAGGTTTGCACTTCTCTCTTGGGGTCTTCCCTTCAAAACCCTAAAAGCCGCCACAAATTAAGAGAACTTTGATCTAAAATCAAAATAGGATCAGAACTTCAGAACTTTTATTATGTGGTATTCTCTCCCCTTTTATAGATGAATTAACTCCCCTTAGGGTTTGGCTGGACTCTTATGTCTTCTATAGCAATTAGTGCTTATCTAGGATGAAAGGAGGCTTCAAAAAGATAAATCCCACATCAATTATGTTTGACTAATGAACTTAGGCTCGAGCCTTATGAATCTGGGCTCGAGCCTTGGGGCTTGTGCTCGAGCCTCAAGGACTTTGGCTCGAACAATACTTCAACACTTAGCCATTTTCCTTTAAATAATTTTTGAAATGTTTTTTTCTTCAATACTTAGAATATTTTTGGAATGAATCTTTTAACAGTACTCGAATACTGTTCATTTGGCTCGAGCTTTGGAAGTTGGGCTTGAGCCTCAAGGACTTTGGCTTGAGCCTTTAGCAGCCTGGAGTTCTTTAAAGTATCTCTTTAATTTTTGATGTAATTAGTGTTTGAGCACCCTTCCTTTGGATCGAGCACCTTGGGTTTAGGCTCGAGCCTCAAGGTTATGGCTCAAGCCTTAAAACCTTTAACTTGAATTTGTACTTCAGTTAACACTTGAACTTCTCCAAAAACACCATTTTTTACTTTTGGCTTGCTTCAAATGACTGGCAACGACTTATGCATCTCCAAAGAGTTCATATTCAATGAGTGCATATCTCTTGACAAATCCAGTTCTCTAATCTAGATTTAAATGCAAATTCTGTAAGCCTCGATATCATCATTTTCATCATAAAAGCTCAGTTTTAACCATTTATTTGGGAAAGTACCTAAAAACACACAATAAACATAAATTAATATAAAATAGGATAGATGTATCACTTTTGGTCGTAACATGTGTGTATTTAGGGGCTCGAATATGGAGTTCATCACTGAGTTTTGTGATGCATTTGATTTCTTGAAGATCCTACGGCTTTGTTCTAGCTAAAGATGGTAAATGGTATAAGGATGATGGAGGTTAGTTGTGTAGGGGAAGACTAAGACCCTGCAGCGATGAAGGACCTGACAAGTAAGTTAGTATGTCCCTATAGAGGATCTGCTCTTTTGTGATTTGATGGACAACGGGTCCAATGTTGAGCCAATTATTAAGAAAGAAAAGAGTATTTGTGCCATCTCTAATATGGTGGTTGATCCTTTCTGTACTTTAGATGGGAGACTTGAAGTACTGATTTTTTAAATTTGTGGAAAGAAAAATTATATGGCATTAAAGTGATGAAATCGCTTCAATAATGTGTTTCAAGTGGAAAGATGTCCCTCGAGCACTTTTGGATTTTAAAATTTTAGATGATTAAGACAATGAATGGTATCTCAACACTGGTGCAACCTCGGGTAAGTTGTTCAATCTAAAATCTTATAAAGGGAATGATGACGTTATGGCTGAAAATGTTAAGGAACTTGTTATCACTCATGTTGGTGATTCTATAATTAAGATGACTTTTACTTCTATCAAATTAGAAAATATTCTACTTGTTCCCGACACGAAGAAAGATTTTTTATCTGTTTGTCAACTTAACTTTGATTTCACATATATTTTTAAATTTTCTTTCGTTGGTTTCATGCTTAAGGATAGGAGCACGAGTTAGTTGTCACATGAGTAGAAGAACAAATCTATAAGCCATAGATGATGCTAGAGTTTTTGTCTTGTTTTGATTGATTAGCACATGCATGAGAAGCTCATAAGTGTTCATTAGGATGAATTGAATAAAATTTTTAGAGTTTTCAGAGGATGGACTATATTTAATAAGTGGGACTCAGTTGGCAAAGGATGGATTATATCTGATGAGTAGAACTAAGCTGGCAGAGGATGGGCTATATCTGATGATTCTGTAGAATCAGGAAAGAGAACTATAGAAGTGCCTAATAGAGGAATAGGAAAATCCTGATCGAGAACACCACTAAACTTAGATAATTTATGAAACATTTTATACTCCCAAAAAATAATGTGACGAGAAATTTTGAGTCACTCAGCAGTAGGATTATAACATTTATTCCCCTTTTGTTCAATTCCATATCCAAGAAAACAACAAAGTTGAGATCATGGATGTAATTTACTTCGCTTATGAGGTTGAAGAAGAACAAAACTAGCACATCAAAGACTCTAAGATGATTATAGTCGAGAATCTTTCCATAGAGACGTTTATAGGGTGTTTGATTGTGTAAAAGTAGTGCGAGGACACGATTATTGGTATAAACAGTAGTATGAGATGCTTCACCCCCAAAAGAAGAAGGCACAGAAATAGAGATGGTGAGTGATTGAGTTAAGTCTAAAATATTTCGAAGTTTACGTTCGGCTCAACCATTCTGTTGAGATGTGCTAATACAAGAAGTGTGAAAAATAATACCGTAATGTTGAAGATTTTTTTTTGAAATTCATTTTATCAGTACTCTTGAGTATTGTCAGACCAAAACATTTTGATGGGTTTGAAAAATTGGGTTGCAATCATTTGAGTAAAATTACAAAATATTTTAAGTAATTTAAAATGATTTTTTCATTAAGAAAATCCACGTGAATAATGAAAAATGATCAACAAAAATAACCAAATATCGTGATCCCCCTATAGTAGATTTAGTTGAAGGTCTCTAAACATCAGAATGTATAAGATCAAATTGAGCAGAAGTAAAAGACTCACTTTTATTAAATGGTAATGTAGGCTATTTTCCTAATTGACATGAAATACATTCAAAAGACTCAAGTTTAACTTGGCCTAACAAACCCGTAAATGCTAGGGTTTTGACACGAGATAATGACGTATGATTCAAATGAGAATGCTATAATTCAAGTGTAGGGGAGGTGCACCGTGTAGAGGTAGCAGAAATGGTGGTAGTAGGCAGATGTACTGAAGAAAGTTCAAATAGTCGTCCTATGTTACGACCTGTCCCAAGAATATGTCCTGTCCGAGGATTTTATACAACACAACCATTAGAGGAAAATGTTATGGTTAATGTGATACCCTTCAATTCTAGAGCCACGGGTGATCAAGTCCGGGCACAGATCCTAGAGATACCAAGTAATTAATATTTTAAAACGAACACAGATGATAAAGAATTAAGAAATAAATAGTAAGCTGAAAAGAATTCTAAATGTAAAAATCCTCCAAATTAAAAGTTTAATATAATTTAAACCTTCCAATCCATATAACTCGGGAATCCATCTAGTTGACCCCTAATAATCCCAAATGATAAGAAAATTTTATAGAATAAAAATCAAAAACTAAAATAAGAACGAAAATCCTATGTAGTCGGAAGAGTGAGTGACTGTATCTGCTTCATCATGATTAAGCTCTAAGCCCGGTATTGACAAACACCTAAAAAATAAGGGTGGGTCAGGCCCATATGCAAGTTCTATACTATTACAATCCATACATAAACCCGATACGCAGATACATCCTAGATAGCTCGGCAATAGCTAAAATAGTTCATATAGATAT
>JAOTQH010274425.1:0-10520 GCA_025631255.1 Cornus kousa
CTAATTATAATTAAATTGATTTTCAATTTTTTTTTTTTTTTTTTTTTTTTTTTGAAAACAAGTACATACAACTTTTTTTCATTTTTGAACAAATATATTTTGAAACATGATATTCAAACATGATATTTTTGTCAAAGTGAATAAACTAAGATCATTGATGTCATGAAGTGGGTGATCTTTAACGAAAGGCAAGAAAAATGTCCTAAAAAAATTAATAAATGGTCCCAACAGGACCACAAATAAGTAACATATGGGATAAAGCCATTTCTTATTTCTGACTTCTAGGCTTTGAGTTGCATCTAGGCTGCAAACGAAGCCGTTGGAGAAGTACTTGGCCTTGGGTTGAGTTGGACTCAGTTCATACGCTTTTATCCCAAACCTAAGTTCATTTATTAAATGAGCCGAGGTCAAAGGCTTGTTTGTCCACGAACAAGCATGCAAAGTGCAAACAATCTTAAACTGAGCTTTTGAATATTTTAAATATATCTATGGTCGCTATTTTGTTTTAACTTCTTTGTTAAACCCAATATATATTTAATAATTTTGACTTATTAATTAAGCTCAGCCCAACTCAAAAGACCCAATAAGCTAAGCCCAACGTTCAAGCCCACCTATATTCTGTCTAACACACCCTTTAACAACTATCTTATTCTTCCTCAAACCTAGGCACCCCAATCACACCACAGAGCAAACAATGAAAGCTTCTCTAAGCGGCAAGCAATCCGAGGTGAGTTCTCAAACTCACCCACTTTCTCCCTTCCTCTCCCTAACGAGTTCAAATTTGAACTAAGCCACTCTTCATCTCTCTCGTATGGTGTCGATGGTATGCCTTTAGATGTCAAGAAATTGTTGAGATTGGAGATCGGTAGTTGAAATTCATACACATTTAACACTTTGACGCATACATATATACGGACAATAAATGCATGCTATTACAAGTATAGTATCGTGAAGCAGTTATAAATGGATTAAGTGTTACCACCACTCAAATAAGTATAGTATCGTGAAACGGTTATAAATGGATTTGAGTCGGATCACGAAAGATCACAAAGCACCCGACCCAACCTGTTACCATTGGTATCAAAACCAGACTCTCATCATTGATTTGGTGTCTTGCAAGTTTGGGTGGAAAAGAAAGCTAAAAGAGAAGTCTTGTCCCACGTCGGATCCGAATGAGAAATAAGTATAGATGAATTGGAGATTTACACCATGTAAGTTTTTGGGTCAAATCGCATAATATAACTCCTGTTTGACCAAATATATCTACTGTTTGTGTCTGATATATATAGAGAGTCCAGCTAGCACTTCAGCTACAAGCCAAAAACTCAAACGGGCTACTCAGCTCATCTCGTCGGAAACCCTAAATGCGTAAAATTAACACAAAGACGCCGTATGGGACTAGCTAGGCGATCAATTACTCAGTCAGGACAAAAAGCCTATTGCTCTGTGCTCTAATCAACAATCACAAAACCCCTCCCTCATTTGCACATCAACCTAACCGGTGTTACTTTACTTCTCATTGTCAACTCTAGACAGTACATTTCAGAAATACAAAGCTATGGCTAGTAATTCAACCGAAGGAGTAGGACAAATCAAGACTTCTTCATCACAAACATAAAGCATATTCATCTCACTCCACTTGTTAGGTCAGACCTGCCGTACCAAGTATTAAGTAAACACAAATTCCAGTAAATGAACATGAACAAGCAAGTAAAGGGGTTGCACAAAACATGTGGTATGGATCCACAACCCAAACACGGTACTTTAACAGAAATAAGTAGGCAAAGTGGAAGGCACAATTTTGATAACCAAATCAGAATAGATATCAAATGACTCTGTACTTTGAAAGAAGCTAACAACCAAGAAGAATTTGATCAAATGAAGAAAAGAACACAAGTCAACAACAGGCATAACCAAACATCAACGGTAACAGATTAGTCAGTGTATGGAATCTATGGTGAAGTACTTCAAGCTTACGAATAACAAGTATAAACTAGATATAGAGGATCCCAAGTCACAAGATTTTACACAATTATACAAACCACAACAATGCAAGTCACATAGAAATTCAAGCAGAGACTATAAAACTGTTTCAATAGTTTATTTATTCCTGTTTTGAACTTAAAAAACTAATGCATCAACAATGCAAGTCACATAGAAATTCAAGCAGAGACTATACTGTTTCAATAGTTTATTTATTCCAGTTTTGAACTTAAAAAACTAATGCATCATAAAACAGGCTTCAAGTGAAAGTTCAAAATCTAAATAAATGCTGGACTAGCAATCCAAAAATTGATGCTTGCAGGTAATTCAAGACATCAATACAATTATTCAAATGGATAGAGACCAATTCATTCAAGCTTATATATGAATCAATGCATGACAAATATAGACCACCTTTAATTCAAGAAATTAGGACATAAAAATCCGACACTTGAATTACGAAACAACAAAGAAGTGTTTAAAGGTTCACAATCCCAAACTTCTAGAGACCTCTCCCAAGATGGCTATATATATAAAATTCAATAAGGAACTACAAGTAAGGTAAACAAAGTATTCCATAGAAGGACCAAAACATACTGAAAGGAGCTCCTAATCGAACAAGCTAAATCCCATATCGTCATCATTCTCCTCCTTTGGCTCTTCCTGTTAAATCAGCACCAGATTAAAAAGAACATATTAATCAGAATCTGTTTTTTAATTACATCCATTTATTTATTGGAACAAAGAGTGGACAATTTTTCTTTGCCTTCTTTTCCTCGGGAGGAGGAGCTGCGGCAGCAGCACCACCGCCGGCGGCAGCTGGGGCAGAAATGGCAGCAGCAGCACCACCGCCACCAGACCCAACATTCATGATGAGCTCCTCCAGGTTTCTCTTCTCGGCGAGCTTAGCAAACAAACTGAACCAGTAAGATTCAACAGTAAGATTCGCTGCTTTCACCAGTGCAGCAATCTTCTCCGCCTGTTATCACAAAATCAAGGACAACCAATATACACAAACATATATAAAGATCTACAGACATACATAACCCTAAAAAGTAGATAGAGAAAAAAGGGAATAAGTTGGGAAAGCATACGGTGACGGGAATGCCGTCGTCGTGGAGGATCAAACAAGCGTAAGTGCAGGCAAGCTCACTGGAAGACATCGTTAGTTTTTGTCTCTCTGTAAAGATCAAAAAAACAAAATTAGGGTTATTGAAAAACTCAAAACGAATCGAAACTAAAGGAAGAAGATAAAACACTTTGATTAACCGATAAGAATTTAAAGCAAAGAGAGAAACGATTGCTGGTCAACGGGGTTTAGAGAAGGCAAAAATTATACCCCAGGAAGAGAAGATCTGAAAATGATAATGCTACTAGCTACGCCGCTACCTGCAATCTTCGATTAGGGTTTTCTCGGATGTTTGGGGTGTGAGGCTTTTAAAGGGTCGAGAGACATGAAATTTTCTTGGGTTTAATATGGGGGCCCAGGCCCACTAGAATGAAAGGCCCGGAGATGCAGCTACAACGCCATGTAAGAAAAATGGGAACAATTTTATTTTATTTATTTATTTTTATTTCTTTTCCTCTCTCAAGTGTTTGAGATTCACTTGCCTAACTTTACGGCTAGTCAAATGGTAGACGAGGACTTGGATTGGATAGTCTCCAGTGTTGGAGATCATCCTCTGCACAAGAAATGGAGATTAAGTACTCTACCTAAAATATTGAATCATCAAATAATAAGAGTGGACTATTTACACTATTTATATGTAAATTTCACAAGTAATCCAATCTCCAATCTTAATAGGGTACACGACCACACGACCACTCAGCACCTGAGAGAATTCTTGCGAACTGATTATTTATCCAACCTTTTCTTTGCTTTTTTTTTTTTTTTAGCTTGTGTTTGCATTGAATTGGAATTCAAATTTTTTTCCCCAGAAAATTAAACTTGTGATACTTAAAACCTGCAGTGTCTCAATTAGCAAAGAGTAGGTTGTTTGGAAAAACTGGTGGTCATGCATTGTGCATTGGATCTCACATTCATGCTGGTGTTAAAATCATAACAAAAATCGAATTTTATGCATACATTGCGCTCAACAAATGGTCGACATAGAAGCCTGAGAAAGCTTTCAAATTTTGGAGAAATATAGATATACGCAACCCACTTCAGTCATAAATTGAACTGTATCAATCACTGTTCATGGCAAGATCATCACCTTGCCCTTCATGACGCAATTCCATACAAAAAAAGTTGTTTTATGGATTCAAATGAATTAGAATTGGAGCTCCCAATTCCGAATCCAACACACTCAACTCATGGTGCCAAGCACATCCTCAATGGGCTCCCTCTTGCATGGAAATTTCTTTTTCTCAAAAAGTTCGCGTCAAGATACTCACAACAAAATCAGGCCATACAAACTCTAGGTATTGCCCAAACAAGCCCCAAGAGCTAAGCAGCAGCTAAAATAAATAAATAATTTTGTGTATATCATGCCGTTGTCCACTTACCCATATATTAATATTAATTACTTTCTGAACCAGAGACAATTAAACAAAAATTAAGAAAGAACCATGAATAAAGAGGTCCACTAGAAATTAAGTTATCAAACTATATTACAGTTGGGTAGGTCAACTGAATTATAAATTCAGTGCCAACGTATTTCTGCACGGTTAGTATGTACCCTACTAACGCCTGTAATTTAACAATACTTAGTCCGCAATATACCCAAACCATGCACATAGCATTGACGACTTTAAGTTTAACATATCAAAATGCAATGCAATTCGACTAATAGGCATGACTTCCGAAACAGCATCGTCTGCAAAACTAGCTACCAATAGGACTTCCAGAAATCAGGCGCTACCTGTATCAAAACAGAAGGAATGAAAGAACCAAAAAATGTAAAGCTCCATAAGTTACCAAACTTTAAGCCAACACTAAGAAGCCTACAGTAACAACAGGGAAAAGGTTAATCATGGAATAACTCCATCATGAGATCTAGACAAGAAAATTGATTGGTTGCATGATATTCAAGCATCCATATATAACAAAAAGAACCCACCATACAATGGTATATAAACTTATCCAAAACATAAAATCAGAAGTGAACCAACCTTGGTTTCAACCTACCACTATGCAGCCAGCAATCAATTATATCCAAAACATAAAATCAAAAGCGAACCAATCTTGTTTTCTACCAACCACTACTATACAGCAATAAATCCCTGAGAAGTGAACCAAATTCACAGGATGGAGGCCGAATTAATTCAGGTCTCGATTTGATTCGATCAAGTTGCACATACAGGTATACTAATCAGACTCAAAGTTGTCAGGAGCACTGGCAGTCATTAACACAAATCAGTGCACTACCCTTCCTTTATAAATATAATAATTGCAACAGTTTATCTTTAATAATAATTCATGAAAGCAGTTATTTAATCACTAATACATGATTGTGACTTATAAGATGCTATAATAGCACTATTATATACTAACTGCTCACAATATATTAAAGCCCATTGATAAAGTTGGTCCAGCTTAGGTGGGAGGCTCAGAAACTCAAACCTGTATCCTCAACCTTGTCCAAATTTTTAGTTCAGCACAACCAATGAGCATAGTCATCGTTACTGTTGATAATATGTTCCAAAAGAATTTTACACCCACTAATTGAAAGTTCAGGAAAAAATTAAGATAGAGTTAGTGAGTTGGCATGGAAGTATCTGGAACTATCAAAGTTAGAATGGGTCCAGGTAGAGTTTGTATTTAGTAGCCATTCAATAAAATAGCAAGATTCAAGCTCAGCATGGAAGCTGTATCAGAAGTTCTCATGCTTAACTGAAGACGTGGTTTACATTGAAAATGTAACAAAAGGAATATTTATTTTGCTAAATTAATAAGGTAATGGTAGAATTAGTATCAAGTTCTGGTTCAGGTTGTCACGCATTCCAAACATAGAAATATCCTCAATTGATAATTTCTTTTTTATCCCCACCAATCCACAGTATTATGTTGTACACAGCTGTAACATGCAATACATGTAATATATTAAATGTGCAAATATTTTGTAAGTTGAGGACTTACCTAGCGTGGCAAGCTGGACCTCGACCTCGATCTGCACATTTGATTTTATTTTTTTTAAAATTAAAAAGAACTCAAGAAATAGAATACGAAAAAACTAATAAAGCACAATATACCTTCATTATTATTATTATTATTTTATTTTACTTTTTGTATTTTTTAAATGAAGTAAAGAAATAGCATATGATAAATCCAATAAAGCACATAATAATTTCAAAGTAACAATTAATATCATATACCTGGACAGTCTACCAGGGGATGCAGATTTAGATCTTGGTGGAGATCTAGATTTTGACACAGATATGGATCGTTTCACAGATTTGCTGCACAAGGAAGTATGAGCACCATGAAAAGAACCAATGCATTGGTTGGGGGGGTGAGATTTCTAAGGCAGGAAGGGAAAATCAATCATAATTAACAGGTATACCTCAAACTCCTCCTAGGACTTCTGCTTCTGCTCCGACTTCTACAGTGGCTCAGGCTCTTATATGGACTTCCTTCATAACACTTCACCTGCCAATACAAGGTTCCAAGGAGAGGAAGGCTATCATCTTTCAGTATCAAACCAGTATCTTCGCATCCATAAATTGTATTACATTCCCGGGGACCTAAAGGGATTATAAATACGGCAAGCAGTTGCAGATAGGATTAAGTAAATAAGTTTGTAATTATTGTTAATGATAAATCTTTACTCAAATTTGTTAAAGTGGAATTTAACCTAGAATTAGTGCTGAAAGCAAAGGTTCGTGGTCGCAGATGCAATGTAACGGAATCGGGTCCATATTGGTGTTACTTAACGAAATCAGTTATCGCAGTCATGAGATTTTTTTTCGATTCCGCACATACGGTCTAAAATGCACTGCTACACAATTTTTTACAACATAATCAGATAAATATGATTTTTTTTTTGTAAATTTTAGTGATTTTTATTAATTTTTTTAAGATCATTTAAAGCTATTTATAATTTTTTTGTCAGTCCTAATTATATTTTTACTAAATTAATGAACAATATGATGTACGACAAGGATAGCCTGAAATAGTTGAAATCAAAGGGAGTTTATTGGCTGAATTCTAATAAACAGAATTGGAGTTCACGAAGTGTTAGTAGAGAGAGAGGATTTGGAATAATAAAAATCTATTAGAATCACTCCAACAAGGCCTAGGTATCACACCTAGAGGAGGCCTTAGACCCTCAATTTGTGAATCACTCGCAAAGAAATCTCAAAGATATTTTTATTCATTCATTCACTCCTCACCAAGTTTACATCACGCCCTTCTTATGGCAACTTATGACCCTGAGATTACCCATTAATTGAGGTAAACCAAAAGTTGATTGTGTAGCATAATAAAAGTAATAACCTCATAATTGAGGTAATCAGCATTTGACTTTAGGATTACCCCGTAATGGTAATCAATACTTACCTAATAGCATAATTAAAGTAATTAAAAGTTGACCAAATCTCCCGATTATTCAAAACTCCATGTAGACCCATATTATCTAGCCTATGTCAGCTTGAATCTTAAAATCCTCCTTTTGGCGCCTTTTATACACCTTTAAAGATTTCTGCCATTGATTTCCATCAATTCTCTCCGGCTTGGAAAAACTTGACTACGACGAGTTAAAGGGATAAAATTGCTCATAAAGGACGGGAGCTAGATATTGGAACTCACTATCAGCAATCCAAGTACAATAAAAAATTGGGTGGTCCCTCCATGTAACAAGGAACTTCTGATAACCACTCTGAAAATCAGCTTGTGTCTTGTGACTCTTATTGCTTGTTGCAGTCTTCCTTTGAACTTCAACATGAATATCTTGGATATGCTTACTAAAAGCATCACTTTCAGCACTAGGGTGCCTGAATTAGTAAAGGAACTAAATCAATTGGCTTCCTAGGACGTAAACCTGCCACAATTTCAAAGGGGTTGTGCCCAGTGGTCCTTTTTACAAAACTGTTGTATGCATATTCACCCATAGGAAGAATCTTGTCCCAACTAGTAATATGGTTACCAACAAGGCAGTAAAGCAAGTCACCCAAGCTGCGATTAAAAACCTCGATTTGGCCATTAGTTTGTGAATGAAAAGAACAAGAAAATTTCAGTCTTATATTCAGCAACTTTCCTAATTTGTGCCAAAAATAACTCGTAAACTTCACATCTTGAGCAGAAACAATTGTGTTGTGCAACCCATGAAGTCGGATGTCGTCTTGGAAAATGGATTGGCAATGTAGACAACATCAGAAATCTCAGAACACAATAGGAAATGTGCCATTTCTAAAAAAACGATTCAAATGCCAGAAGCCTACTAATGGACTGGAACCTCTCACCATCTTGCTGCAATCCACATCCGCACCCGCCAGATTTATTTTCTTGCTGCAAATTCATCTAGGGCTTACTACCGGAACGATGCACAGACTCCTACCATTAATGGCTTACTATGGTTTTGGGTTGTTAATGGTGGTTATCTGTTTTGATTATTGGGTCGGATTTTTAATGGGTCCATTGGACCGGGCTTGCATGCCTTTCTTTGCTCTTGTTGGGCTTTAGTTAAGTCCTTGTGACTCTTTCTGGTTTTGGCCAAAGGCCTAATTTGTAACCTTATAATTTTAATGTCAGTTGCTTAACTTTTCGAAAGAAAAAAAAAACCGTGTCCTATACTAGTTCTAGACAAGCCAATAACAAAAGCATCTCTTGACTCGTGATCCTCAGGATTCTCTACCATTCCAACTTCCACACTCGGATTTCTTTTTGCAATGTTAACGCGATGGCAAAGAACACGCTGCAAGTTATCATTCAACGCAAATTTCTTGCATAGAAGCTCCTCATCTGCGGTATTGTTTACAAGTATCGCAACATGGTTTTGACTGACACTGACCAACAATGTCAACAATCACCTCTTGCTTTATGCCCTCGTGTTTCTGAGCATCCAAGGCACCAAGCATTTCCATTAACCAATCTTTTAGTCCCTGTGACTTTAGAAGCATAACATATATATTGTATAATGTTTATATGCAATTATTTAATTAATATAAATTTTTTCTTGAATAATTTAGTTAATACTCCCTCCGTCCCAAAAAAAAGTCCACCTTTCCATTTTTGGCTGTCCAAAAATAATTGTCCCAATTAAAAATCCCAATGTACTATTTTTATAATATTCCTAATTTCCCTCCTTGCCTTGAAATTATATAAGCAATCACCTCATGTGGACCCACCATAAAATAAGGCCCAAAGAGAAAATTGTTAGCCCATCATAAAATTAAAAAAAAAAAAAAAAAAAAAAATCATCTCAGCCCTTAACTTTAATCCATCTAAACCGTTGGTTTGGTAAAGTTAAAGATATATACAAAACCCTATTTTGTTGTAAGAGAATGGCAGAGTAAGGTGGTCAAGCAGTGCAAGTGTGTAAGATATCTGAAATGGAGTAGATAAACCTTGTAAGTTTGAGTTCATTTTGAAATTATATTCTGTATTTCTTCTTTTTCATTCTTGTGGGAGATGGAGATCGGATTTTATCAAAGAGATCAAGTGTTTCTTGATTTTGTGAGCAATGGTAGTGTTATCGAGTCCAACCTGAGCCAAGCCCGAGCTTGTAGAAATTTTACCGAGCCCGAGCACCTCTCTGGAAGTGACAAACCAAGCCCGAACAACCCAAGGCTCAGCTCGGCTCGGTTCATTTGCATCCCTAGACGGAGGGAGTATAATTAATAACTATATTTGTTGTGTTTGAAAATAAAAATTTTTATTTAGAATCTTAAATTAAATAAAAAATTCCATTAGGTGGGACAGCTCGATTCTAACAGAAACACCTGTTTTTATTATTAAAAAAAATCAACTGGTTCACTTGTGAATTGAAGTACCCACCGATATATCAGTGGGTATTGGTCTCGGTTGGGTCAAACCCCGTTGCGAACCGTCCCGTTCGGTAAACCATGGCTGAAAGTGACCATTTGACAATAAAGTATGGGAAAAAGCCCAGTTACAAAGGCAGCAATTAAGCATTACCTGAATATAAGACTTTGTCCAGGGATTTCGAAATTCAGTATCATCCAGTCTTTGGATCTGTATGCCAGAAGAAGTCAACAGTCGGAAAGAGGCAAATAATAGAAGAACGCGATTACAAACATTTCAAAATTATTTGTACGATCTCCTAATAACTTACAGCATATTTCATGTCCTCATAGTTAGTGTAGTCAACAATACCCATGGCTCCTGAAAAAGACTAGTAGTTCAATAAAGAGAAAACAGATAAAAGAAGGCAGTCCATAAGCTATGTAAATAGAAACACAGAAACCTCAAAGCAAGCTTAGCGATACAGGGTCACATGGGATGGATTCTAGAGTAAATTAAGGAGAAACTTGTATTTGTAAATAGAATAGGAGATAAAATGATGAATGAGTTCTATGGGTAATAATGACATTTAAGATGAATGGTGCTTTTGTTGGGGGGGGGGGGGGGGGGGGGG
>JAOTQH010274436.1:0-10520 GCA_025631255.1 Cornus kousa
GATTAGTTGATTTAGGAAAAAAAAATTAAAACAAAACCATAAATACAAGTTAACAGTTCAAAGAGAGAGGGGTTACAAGCTTGAGAGTTGAGAGACAGCGGCTGAAGCTTGCGAACAGCGAACCCGAACTGAAACAACGGGCGATGGAAACTGAAAGATATGGGTTTTGATTTTTTGAACAATCTGAAATGATATGCTGATATGGGTTTTAAACTTTTGATTCTTGCAGACAGATAGATAAATTGAAATATATGAGTTTTGAACTTCTGATTCTTGTAGATTTTGTAGTTTGCAGTTGGAGGCTGAAATGATTTGCCCTAAAAATATTTTATTTTTTAATAATAATATAATCAAATATATATATATATATAAAAATTTTTGAAAAAAAAAATGTACATATTTTTATATATATATAAAAAAAAAAATTCAACCTGTCAACCCGACCCGACTTGCCTGAAAATATTCGGGCTGGGTTTTGATCATAACCCATGTTGGGTACAATTCGGGTTGGCCCAACTCAACCCGATTCGGGTTGAAGTTGGGTTGAGACTGAGTTGGGTTGGGCCAGCCAAACTTGCAGCCCTAATTAAGATGCAGGGTGTTGGAAGGAAATGATTAGAAACAAAAAGATAGTATATATTATGAAGGCCTTCATAGCCCAGCAGTCGATTGCTCCTTCTTGTCTTTGAGAGTCCGACTTTGAGTTTTGCACTTCTAACTTCTAATATAAAATCTTACCCTGAAAAAATAAGCAATAATAATAAAAAACATTTTATATTGCATTGAATAAATATTTTTATTGTATGTATTTGGTTAAGGTGAAATTTTACAAAACGGTTATAGCACTATCACTGTAGAATTAAAAAAAAAAATAAAAAGTCCGGAAGAAAATCCTCTATTTTTCCCCCTTCTAGAGAAAATTAATCAATTGTACAAATTTTTTATTGGGTTTTTAGCTATTTGATAACAGAAAATTGTTTTTGAAAAATTAAATCATACTCTCTTTCTTGATTTTTATTTTTTATTTTTTTGCTATCCAAAATGTTGTAAAGTTTAAAAAAATTTCCTATACAATGCCAAAGAAAATGAAAGGTTTGCTTGTATTGTACTATATTAATAGCTAGTTTGGACACTTAATGTGTGTTGTAGTCCAAGTTTATTCCCTCGTATGATTTTTGTCTAATTGTTATATATAATATACTCCACCGACAAAAAAGACCAAATATATATATATATATATAGAGAGAGAGAGAGAGAGAGAGGGCCCAAAGAGACGTCGACGACACACGCCAATGGGATAGACGTCGACGACTCGGCGGTTACCGACAAATACATTCAGCGTCAAATATAGGAAAAATTGAACCAGACCTGTCTCAATTGACACACCCAAGACTAGATTACTTTTACCTCTACGCTTCTAATGCAAGCCTATTTATATTTTAGTAATTTTACTAATACCATCACACGTACCTACCAAACATTCAACTTAAAACATCAGCAATCGTGCAAACAAAATGTTGGAACTTTTAATATGTTTTACAATAAAGATTGTATATAATTAGATTATAAAAACATGTCACCTAAGTATGAAAAAGAAAACTTAGAAATTCTTATATACATGTTAGGTACTGTTTTAGAAACACCTAACAAGGACCTCTCTCTCTCTCTCTATATATATATATATTAAAGACTTTTAAAGTTGAATGAATAACAATTGTAACAAAAAATAAAGGACAATTATTATTATTATTATTATTATTTATATTGTGAATATTTTGTTAGGGTCTGTTTGTTATGTGTTTTGTTTTTATATTTTTATTTTAATTCAAAACAATAAGTGTTTTGTTATATAGTGTTTTGAATGGTAATGTCTATTTGTTGTAAAAATTTTAAAATAAAAAACATAAGAACATTTGTGGTAAAAAAGTGTTGCAAGTTTTTAAAATATAATGACTAATTTCATTTAAGAGTTTTTGATAAATTTTTTTGGGTACTGTTTATTGTTATTGTACCCATTACTACCGTGCAGAAACATATAAAAATACCAAATTGGAGTTTTAACTTTTGGCTACCTATTTACTAAACATTTTGACAATGTACAAAATAAAAAAAAAAAAAAAAATAGTAATAATTCCACTGTATATTACTACAATACGAGACAAAAACAAAAACAATGCATACCAAACATGTCGTTATTTAGCGACTTGTGTTCCATAAATATTAAACAATTTAACTAGAGTGGGAGCGTGAGAGCGGTAAAATTATCATAAATAATGAGAATTTGAGCGAGAGCACGTTCGGAATGTGAAAGCGACATCTATTGAGAAGGGTTGTACAACTTAGGGTATTCCATAAATATTAAATAATTTAACTGAATCATTTATTCATAAAATTTACCAAAAAAAAATATTTTAAATATATATATACACAACATATACAGATATAAATAAAGAAGTACAGTAGGATCCATAAAAGTATAAATCCGCACGCGCTTTTGGGTGATCTGCGTGGAAGTCAGTGCTAATTATTCAACCACAAAATAGTACCTGTCATATTCCATTTCCTACCATCAAGAGACTCTGCCTCTCCTTCCCAACGGCTATTTTCCGGAATAAAAACACGACAATTACACGTATAATCGATGCTAATAAATTACATTGCATATATTTATATATAATAAATCTATAATTATTTGTTGTTACACTCTCAACTCATTAGCCGTTAGCAGCTGGCCAATTCAATCACAACACCCAACAAGCTCTTCCTTTATAAGACCCCTCTGCTTCACTTCCCAGACAACCAATCCACACACACAGTACAAAACACACATAGAAATTCATATGTATATGTGCATGTGAATATATATAAGCACACACATATACATACATACCCAACAACATCAAGCTCATCAAAATCCATTGTTTCACCACCAACTGACCAATTCCTATAATGGACTGCTTAGTGTTGCCGGTCTCAATACTAAAAAGGCGGTGCTCGGGGTCACGGCTGCGCTACCGGCATTTATCCGATGATGTTTTCGGCGATTCAGATGATCCGGTGACGGTTGTGGTTGGGAGAGAGAAGAGGGAGTTTTTGGTGGATCCGTTTGTTTTAGATGAAACCCCATTTCGGGTTTTGATTGATATGTTGAGGAAAGAAAATAAGGGAAGAATTGATTCAGTTGGAGGGAAAAGAGTGATTTATGTGGATGTGGATGCAATTTTGTTTGAGCACATGTTGTGGTTGGTCCACAATGATTGTTCTTCATTGTTTCAGCTCAATCTCAGAGAGATTCTTGACTTCTATGCTCAAGATTATTAGAATTATTAAAGAAGAAAAGAAAGGTATATATATATAGTTCTGCTTAATTATAATATTCTTGGCTTGTATATTTGGTGAAATTTAATTATAATATTATTGCTTTGTAAAAGCATAGTTCACATATTATGTTATTTTTATTGATACAATTTTATTAATTTTCCTTATCTTATTAATTAAGTACTATAATGAAATGATGCATTTTTACTCATATGACAAGATATAATTAATTGATTATAAGTTTATAATGATGATATTATACTCCAGTATAACCATGATTTTTCTGTTTTATTGTTTCATTTAATTTTTTCTTTTCTTTTTTGTTATTTAAACTTTTTCGGTTTCTCTGTTTTATTGTTTCATTTAATTATTATTATTATTATTATTTTTTGTTATTTAAACTTTTTCGGTGATAGTATTTTATTTTTACCTTTTTCATTGTTGTAGATAACTCTCAGTCTCTAATGTGTTAAAAAGTGGGGGATATTTGCAGGCTTAAGGTAACGACAGAGTATAAGGGACCAAGTTGAAAACATGATTTGTTTAGTATTTGGTGGTCCGGGCAAGACTTTATGGTTTAGTATATGATGTAATTGTGACACCATAACAATGTTAAAAATACAGATGGTGGTTGCTGTCGTTGGATGGTCAGCTTTGTATATTATTATGTCTCTAACTAAAGAAAGTGGACAGTTGAGAATATCCACAGATCAATTATGATGCATATTGAAAATTGTATTTGTTTTCCAGACTAATTTTTGAATTGGTCAAAATAATTGTTACACTTCCTATCTATTCAGCTGCACTTTGAAAAGGTCATTTTTGGGATATTAGTTTTTGTTATATTTATATATTGTATTTAGGCATTGTGAAGGGTGTAGTGGGCATTACCCCAATGAACAAACAAAACTATATATTTTTTTTTTCCTCCAAACAAAACTATTCTTTCACTTTGTTAGGATTGATACTGACCCCATGACTTTCAACTTTTCTAAGCACTGTTTTGTTAATTGGGTTAAAAAACAGTTACCCAAAAAAATAAAATAAAATAAAAGGTTAAACTTACAAAAATCCACTGTCTCTGGGGAGCACAAGGCAGTTGGATAATAGGATAGATTTTCGTACCTGAATAGATCGTATCTAGTGTATCAAGTGTGGGTACGTTTGAATCCCCTCTGCTGAACAAGTTTCTGATTTTAATTTTTTTTTTTTTAATCATATAACCTTCTTGGAAGGTTATTTAAACCTCTAAATTATGAGTAGATATTAGGTACGCCGTGCACGCTACCACGTTATGTCATTCGTATATTCATTCAATCAAATTTAACATATTATCTCGTTATCGGTAATTTTATAATTCAATGTGTCAAGTTTTTTGTCATTGGATGTGTATACTAATGACATGATGCGCTCGGCGCATCCAATATCTACCTCTAAATTATATTAATGCTCTGTTCGGTAGGTAGGAAGGAAGAAGGGTGGATGAAAAATAGGAAGAAAAGAACAAATTTTCTTCGTTCAGTAAAGAGAAGATAATGAGAGAAAAGATGATATGAGCGATGAGTCATCCTTCATTCTTTATAAATTTTTAACCCTCCAAATATAGGCTGAAGAGAGGAAGAAAGACAATTGGTGCTATCACGGAAGTTTTGAATTACAATACAATAATGATGTATGTAATGGTAAAAACAATTAAAAACTCTAATTTTTCTTTTCTTCTAACAACACAATAAATTGTAAGTTTATTCTTCTCTCTTCCATCAAATCGAACAAAAAGAGGAAAATACATAATCTCTTATTTAGGATGTCTCCTCTCTTTTTTATATAATTTTTTTTTTTCTTACCTAGTGTAGCATAAAAAAATATGAACAATGGTTGCCTGAGGCTGCATAAGAAGGAATCTCTTTCTTATAATGAAGTGGCCAATAAAACATCAACAAGTGTCAAAGTTTTAGAAGAAAAAAAAAATGATGACTACAGGGAATAGAAACTGATCATTCCATCTTTCTCTTTTACGGAACTATATATATTACTTCTGTGTTTTGAATCTAAAATCAAACAATGTTCCTTTTTAATTTTTATACATCACCACCATAATAAATTCATAAAGTTTACTGATTTTTAATCAGCGGTTTGATCTTCAAAATCGTACAAGTCACTCAATAATCTTTACCCGGTAAATCTCTCTCTTGTAGGTTTAGATTTTATTGTCTCTAAATTTTGTTTGTTTGATTTTAGATTCAAAATACAAAAGTAATATATATAGCTACTTGAGAAAGAAAGAGGAAGGATCAGTTTCTATTCTTTATAGTCATCATTTTTTTTTTCTTTTAAAACTTTAACACTTGTTGATGTTTTATTGGGTCACTTTATCATAAGAAGGTTCTTATGCGGCCTAAGACAAACATTATTCAAAAAATATTAAATTCCTGATGCATCCATTATTATTATGAGGGCATTATAGTCTTTTTAAGTGTTTTTATTTTATGGGGAGTGTTTTTAGCACAAATGGGGGTATATGGACTCTATTGCCACTGATATTTGCACTCATGACTACTTTATCTAAAAAACACTATCACAGTTTTTTATTTAAAAAACACTATAAAAACCCGCCTCTAAACTATCAATTATAATCTATTTCTCTTTTAATTTTTTTTTTCTTCCTCAATCTATTACTTCTTTTTTCTTCTTATTTGACTTAATCATTGATTAAACGCATTATAGTAACATAACAAGTACAAAATAATACAATAAAACTCCCCAAAAAATTCGGAGGTATTTATGAGGCTCCACATTTACCATTAAAGCTTACCCCCAAGCCCCAAATTCCAGATCTTCATTACCATGAAGCTGAGCTCTAACGATGCTCCGTTCCGATCCGTTGGCTTTCTTTTGACTGTAATCTCTGTAGGGAGTGACCATTTCTTTTGTTGGGCCGTAAATATCATTCGCTCCATTGGGCCTGCTTTTTGTTGGTCGATGGGCCGAACTTTGGGTTGTGGTTCTCCACAACTATCATTGTAGATGTAATCTCTTATCACATAGTACATACCACATACTTGAAAAAAAAAATAGCACGACCTTTATTAAGTTTGATTGCACTTTTCTTGTCAACTTTCCACATCTTGCCCTTCCACTATTTGTATACCGGGAGTAAGATTTAAGGGTGTCTCAATTGTATTTAATTAGTAGGTGATACTATATTATAAATACTAAGAACTCACTAAATGTTTTTCTTGTTTACGAGGAATTATCCCAATGGCCTGTTCTTAACAAAGCCTGTGACCTCCTCATCAGAGGAAGATTGCTAACGCTGCAACTTAAGGACTTCATAGTGTCCAGGAGGCTCTAATTAATTTGACTACTGGAATCTGCCCTCTGCTGTAATTAGACAGCCTCCGCGACCACCGGACACCAACGGTGGAGCCTCTGCTCAATAGTTGAAAAAGGCTTCCACCAGAGACGCCTCCCGGACTTGTTAAGAGCCGTTACTCCCTAACGGTCATTTTTATATGTAGCTGCTTCTTTGATACTAGGTCTTGTTTCTCCTAGTCATTGGTTGGAGTTCCTGCACACTTTCAAGTTAATGTCAATATGACAATATATATATAGCTAGATAGATATATCATGATGGCTTTTAGATATTGATAATTTGATATATACTACTATTTATAACATTTTGGGAACATTTTATATATTCACAAAAAATGAATTGGAGCAATCGTTGTCTGTTTTTTTTTTTTGGAATTTCAATCATTGTCTATGCTATGTCCAATATATAACTTGTTTATTAGTTTAGTGTTCATCATGATGAGAGTTGTTTCCTCCTAAATATTATATATGCACACAATATTAATTAACCATTATCTTGATTAGGAACGACAAGATCTAGGTCAATCTATCACCCTAACCACAGGATCGATAAAGAAGGACTACAAGCAGACTCCAATTAATGTGTTGCCATCATAATAAATTGTTGCTACAACTATATATATATATATATATATATATATATATGAATATGGTACACAACTATCAAACGTCTGAAGAAATGTGGTAATCTAAATATAATTAGATATAGATAAGCAGACACTTTGCTTTTTCGATGTAATTGATAACCAACTGCTCTTGCTCAAACTAATATATTTTTAAAAGTGACTGTTTAATTAAGCCATGTTTGTTCATACAGATAACTATAATTGATATTATAATATGCTTAAATCCAGTCAATTAATATTATTTCAATCCAAGTCTACTATCTATTATTTATAAACACTTGTATTATTTAATTTCTATTGGTAAGCATTGATTTTTATGTTCTAACTACCCTTCATTTGGCTCTAGTCTCTCTCTCTCTCTCTCTCACACACACACACACTCTCTCTCTCTCTCACACACACATACACCCATCATCATGATCTCACAGAATGTAAGCAAACAAGTGTTTTGGTAATTACTAACATGCATACTGATTAGTGATTACACCTTTTCTTCATATTTGATGTATCTATGTACAACAAGCAAATGATGTGATCAATTGTTGCTAATTATCTCTTAAAACAAGTTATTTTGCAACATATAGAATTTTAGCATCCCCCATGATATTAGTGCAAATCTCCTTGGTTTTGTAGCAGTAGTGCACTATTGCTGTGTGTGAGCTTCATATGATGATATCCTAAAAGTTTAAAAATTAATATTGTGGTTTCCATTAAGTATTTGAAAGAATTATATATGCAAAAATATTTGCCTTCTTTTTGAAAGCCTAATTGAAAGCTAGAATTATTACGGATTCCATCATTGAATAGATTTTTAGTAATTAAAGAATATATATATATATATATATATATATGTATATGTTTATGCTGCCTGTATATCACAAAAATTGATCATTCAATAGCCAAAATTTTGATTACAAAAAACATATATTCATATATGTGTGTGTGTGTGTGTTGGCGACAGTTTTGATTCAATATAAGGCTAAATATTTGAAGAGATATTGTTGGCGAAAGTCACAAAGGATGTATTCGATGTATTCAAACGTTTTAAGAGACTTAGATATACCTGACAAATTAATATACCATAAATAATTCTCTAAGTACCTCAAAATTTAATCAGCAAGACATGGTGATTCACACAGGCATTAAAGAGATACCATCTAGGTATACTAGCAACAAAATCGATCTTGAACATATTATATATAAAGCAGCCAACCTTAGTTTTGTTCTATCTTTTTCGGCTTTCAGAGAATATATATAGATATAGTTGTTCTTTCACAATATCAAAAGCTAATGCCCACCACTATCATACAAACCTTAACCTAGCCATAACCTCAAAAGTTCACTATATATATAAAGGATTAGGATTAGTTATTCCTTCATTAATGCGCTTTTAAAAATCTAATGTGATTCTGCGTGGACAAGGTTTACGAGAATTTGTTTCATCAAAGTGCAGTATATAAGGATGTCATTGGAATCAGAATGATCATTTTCCTTTTAGTTTATGGAATAAAGATAGTTGACATAGCATACCTTCATAATATTGAAGTCCATTGTACATGGAAAACCTTGTTGCAAAGGAAATGTACGTTTACGATTACATTGTAGAGAAGGATATATATGTATATATATATACACACCCCGGTATAAATGCATTTGGAAAAACTTAGAATAAAAAATGTGATTGACACCATCACCTTAACGAAACATGCATAAGGAAATTGTTTGATAATCTATCTACATTCAGTCTGCTATTCCTTGTTAAATTATATATCTTACACACACTAACTGTATATTATAATTTATATCCCAAATTCTAGATAAGATGTAATTCCATTAATGACCTATTTCGTGATCGAAAGAAAAGGAAACATATAGCATGATTTCTTTGTAGTTTGTAGTGAGGAAAAAATAAGATACACAAGGAGGGCACAAACATGCTCTGAAAGCACAAATTAAGTTACTTAGCTGAAACCAAATGTAGGAAAAGTGATATGGTCTATATATACACAAGGCATACAGGTCTAATTATTAAAGAATGATTCAAATGGAAACTGCAACAAGCTAGCAACCACAAGATATAGATCGAAACGATTAACTAAGCTTTTAGCTAAACATTTCTTGTCCAGAAACTCATGATCAATAAGCCTCAATAAGCATATATATTCTTGTAAAACTTAATAGCTCTAACATTGAGCAAACTACTAAAATACCAATTAGGAGACTATACCATATATGTGTATGTATGTAGGAACCACTAGTATATATATGCTTTGATATATAGATAGGCTATCTCACATGCAGAAGAGTATTTTAGTGTGACAAAAATACTTTAGACTAGTTTTTAGGGAAAAATATAAAAGGATATATAACCTTTCCTATGTACTGTTTATTTGATAGTATATATATATATGGTCTACTACCATCCATCCTTGTCAACCTAAAAACAAAGATATCAAGGAAATTAATACCTACACAAAATATAGCATATATATCCTCATCACCATCACAAAAAGAAAACCATTATATATGGATCATATTGCAAGTTGCTGGGACAAGACTTCTAGCGCCAATCACTCTCAAAAAAAAAAAAGAAAAAAAAGTACAACTATGTTGGAATCTGAGTAAATCACCATGAATTAATCACTACTGTTGCAAAATGAGTGTCTCTAGGGATGCCCTTAGCTCAACAAGTTAAACTTGATGTGTATATAGTGTGACCCAATTAATTATCAAGTTCACAATACAAAGTTGGAACTATTTCCTTACCAGAAACAAGTTAACAGGTAGACTCTTCATTGTTAACATATATGTATATGTATATATATATATATATACACACACACATCTTAGAAAAATTGGTAAAGACAACTTGCTTGGGTTTCCGGATAAACTTGTGTTTTTTTCATGAGAAGATTTATTTAGTAAAGGGAGTTTAGCTAGGCATGCTATTCAGTAGCAAACTAGTTGTAGCACATTACCAAAGTAAAGTCAGCTCTAACATCAATGCAAGTCATGTTGGTGAGGCATGCATCAATATAATTTCTCTACTACGAAAAATTCTATGATATTATGATAGTAGTAGTCAAGAAGAGAAAACATATATATATATATGTGTGTGTGTGTGTGTGTGATGAGTTAGAACTTAGCACTGCTATATATATATATATATATATATATATAGATCATATAAAAACCAATTTTAAA
>JAOTQH010274447.1:0-10519 GCA_025631255.1 Cornus kousa
GTGTATAAGAGACAGCCCCTGGCCCGTCATTCCCTCCGTCACTGTCCTTTAGCTATCATCGCATCATCCATAGCTCCTAGACCTCCATCAGCTTACCTTTTTATTTATTTAGTGTTTAGGGAATCTGACGTGGCTACTCCACGTCAAGTTCGGCGATTTATTCGGGGGATACATTTAGTTCCCCTATTATTATTCATAAAAGTATAGACTAATTATGGTATATTGACTATTAAAGTTAACATTATTCATTATAGTTAAGTCTAATAAAGTAATAAAGGTAATTGCCTAATTGAATTTTGGTCGATTAAAAAGTCTATTGTTTTGGACGCATGAGATCTGTGGGTATAAATAAATGTTTAAGAATATGCAAAATTACATAGATAATATACAAAATTTCGCAAAACATAAAAATAAATAAATAAACAACTAACCCTGGCGCCGCCTGCCATATATACATAATATGTATTTTTATATATATATGTAAGAAATTTGATAGAAATGTTAGAAGATGCCCTACCTAAAATTTTAAAATTTCTAAAAACATATGATAAATTTTTCTTGTACTTTTTAAAATTCTTTTGATTGCTTATTAGAAAAAATGTTATATTCCCTTTTTTAGTGAAATCCTAATTTTGTTTTCCTTTCAAAGTTCTTTGCTTTTTCTTTAGGACAATACTTGCTTACTCCTTTTCTTTATTCTTCTTAAACCCTTTTTTTTTTGTTTGAAAGGTACACTTCTATATTTTGGATTTGTGTCTTGTTGCATTGTTAGTTTCAATACATTTCTTTTTGAAATTGATTTATGTGTGTCACTGTTTTTATTAAGACTATGGTGTATTTTTAAAGCGACTAAGGCTAATTAAATTAATGAAAAGCATGGGGTAGTAGAATTTTTTTTTTCTTTTTCTTTTTTAATAAAGTACACTACACCCCTTGAAATCTTGGCTCTGACCTGATCAATACTCTTATGCAGGAAACCAATAATAGATTGGATTGGCTCGTCAATTGAAAACCCTCCTCACCAAGTTATGTACAGATATTTGTGTATTGAGAATCAATGATGACAATAGAGAAAAGGGTACTGAGAGAAGAAAATAAAGAATGGGTTGACTATGGAATAGAGATGGATGACAAGAGATATTATTGGTAATTGGAATTATGTAAGGATATTTTTGTATTTAAAATTTTATCTTTTTAAGTGTAGTACAGCTGTAATGACACATCACCATCGGCATAAATTTTGGGTATGAGTATCGGTGCAAGTATCATTTTCCATATAGTTATTATATATATATATGTATACATATATATATATACACACACTCTCCGTATTGTTTTATTTTGTTTTTTTGGCAGCGTCCCCCCCTCCCCCTCACTTGAAATCATGGCTTTATGCATTAAGAATATTTAGTATCATAAACTCTAAAAAGATAAAGCTTGTGTGTAATATTGCAAGACATATGAGATACATGTAACAAACTTAAATTAGAGGGAGACTGGGAGAGTAAGCATAATAAACCAAAACAAGTGTAATTTACTCAAAATTTTCTACCGTAACCAACAGCCTGTGTCCTCCCCATTTTGGAATTGAAATTTAGAACTCCAATTTCAAATCAGGTGGTGTAAAAAAATTCTTGTAATTTGAAAAATGTGTTAATAATATCTTTCAAGTTCAAATCTCTCCATGTAACATGAGAAGTGTGCAAAAGAGGACTTATTGTCAACAAGTAAATAAAGTGTGATAGGGAATAGCCTAAAATGCCCTCCACTATTTCCATAACAAAACTAATATAATAAATATACCTAGAGTTGAAATTACACGGACATGTTTAAAATGATACCGTTTTATTGTCTTGCATTTGGTTAACCAACCATCACATATTACCTTAGCCAAACAACCAAACACCCATATTACCTTAGCCAAACACTCACAACCCTGTTATCATTGGACAACGAATTATTCATATGCATATCGGATTAAGCCCATTAACGGTCCAAATGTTAACCAAAATCTTAAAAATAGATTAATTTTGCAAGGTTAAGGTTAGCCTGACTTCAAGTATTCACTATTCAGATGAATCGGCCCATGCCATTTAAAACGTTACTGTATTTACCGGACGGACTACCCAAAACCCAACTTCAGGTATAATGATTGATCATCAGCCCAAATCCAAATTAACCAGTTTCATTACCTAAACCAAATAAATTATAGGGAGAGATTGGTGATATGACATATTTTTCAAAAAGTAGTGGATTTCACTTACATGAGAGGGGTTTCATGATGTCATCATATAATATACCACTAATTTTAAATTGTACTCATGCAGAAAATAAACCCCCATGAGTACTATTAATATGCCATTAATATTTCACAAAATTTATTAGGAAAATGATATTTGGGCCGATGATTTGGGCAGATTTGTTAGGGCATAAAGACGTGGCTGTCCAATTGTACGTCCCTCAATTTCTCTCTCCTCTCTCTTTCTCTTTCGCTTTCTAACAAACCCATTTTTTCGGTATCTGTTGGGTCGGCGAGGATGAAAACAGAATGGACCGGTGAGCAAAGATGGTGCAAAGAGTTTATTAAAATCCATGATGTCCCTTTTCTAATCAATATTCAAAATAAGGCATTTACAACGATTTACTGCAAAACGGCTCATTTGGAATTGAAGGGATTAGAGGTGTCTAAAGCGAAATCAGATTCAAAAAACCATCTCTCACTCTGCTCGCATGGCGATGGCAGAGAGGTCGGATGGTGGAGAGATGGCGATGGCGAGCTCGGGCGGTGGAGGGCGATGGCAGAGAGGGCGGCTCATTTGTGACAAATTTGCTGGATAATATTATTATATAAGATTGTATTATTATAATAATTATTTTTTTATATTTCTTGCCCGTGAATTTTGCTAGCAGTATAATAAATATACCTAGAGTTGAAATTATCGGACATGTTTAAAATGCTACCGATTTATTGTCTTGTATTTGGTTAACCAACGATCAGATATTAACTTAGCCAAACACCCGTATTACCTTAGCCAATCACTCACAACTCCGAGAAAAAAAAAAAACATAATAATAATCACTCACAACTCTGTCGTCGGTGACGAAGACTGACAGTGCCATCTTGTGCGACATAGAAACGGTGATGGTTGTCAAGAGTCCGTTACCGGAAGATGTTTCAGTGGAAAGATTTTGAGAGGTTCTCATAAAGCTCGATTACAAGAAGAAGGCGCGAGGCACTGAACCGTTTTGCGACAGACGTTCAATTGGTTGAAGGTTGGCGCTCACGAGAGTACGAGGCAGATCCGAAGCATTGCAGGAGGAGGAAGCTTTGAGGTCAAATGAGAAGTTCTCAGTGGAATTAGACGAAGCTATGAGAGTAAAAGAACAGTTTTTGAAGCAGATGGATGGATTAGGGAGGTAATTCAACGACACTGCGAAGGCAAAGGACTCTCGGATATTGGAACTGCTGCTCAGATGTTAGTGGCCGGAATGGAAAAGTGATTAGTTTTAAGATTTTTTCTGATGGGGAATTGCCCAATTGTTTAAGGAGAAATAACATATTAGGTATTGAGAATTGCTTTGTCAACAAGGATGCGAGCTGATCTGTCATCCAAAACAAATAAATTATTTGAAGCTGTAGAAAATGGATTACGGGAGGCTGGGTTACATTCAGTAATCGTCATGGGGATGGAAAGTTTCCAATGTCTAATGATAAAGCGAGGGTTCTGGATGAAATATACACTGTGGTGAGTGTTTCTTCGTGCTAAAGCAGGTTGCAGGCCATTAATTTTTTTTTTGGCTAGAAGTGGATGTTAATGGGGAGGAGATTTTGTTTATGGACAAGGTGAAATCTCTGCTCTTAGCTTCCATTTTCTTCTACTACTTGTCTTCGTGGGTTAACAAGTTCATATGTTGCTCTCTCTCCAAAATGTAGTCTTTTACATTAATTTTTGTCTCTGCAATTATGATTCATTTGCTTTTTTAGGGTTCAATTTTAGTAACTAATTTATTTATTATTATTATTTGTTCATTTGGTTGCTGTGAAAATATTACAGAGTAGATATTAACAGGGGAATTTTCCAATTGAGCCTAATTTGGCTCAATTGGAATGCTTCATCTTTGGAAACAAAAATTATCAAAAATTATACAAACATGACAATCAAATTTTATTTTTATTTTTGTTTTAATCATCACATATTCCATCACCCAGTTACACCATTTAAAGGCATGGTGATGATGATGATGAAGTATATATTCTATTTGGACTTACCTTGCACTTCTCATACCTTTTTACTTGAGTTTCTGTAATATGTAAAATTGATTAAGTATACCAGAGAGAGAGAATATAATATAGAGAAAGAGACAAACCTGATAAGAGAGAGAATTCAGGGAGGGGCAATTTCGGAACACAAAGGGTAGTTTTGGTATTAAAGAGGATTTTGAGGTCACATGACCCGCACATAGCCTCTTCAATAAAAAAATTTCATGTCAGAAGCCCTCTTTTGCACACTTTTCATACTACCAGGGAGGGATTTGCACATTTTTCAAACTAAGAGGTTTTTTTTGCACTTCACCCATTAATAAAGTAAATTACACTGACATCCTTTCTAGTTAAGCTTAAGAGGCCTCCCTATTTTTTAAAAAATTACACTTGCTTTCTTGAATTCTGTGGTTTGGTAAGGCATGCCCCTATTTGTTCACCATATATTAACGTAAAAAATTGTTTATAATGTCATTTTTGCCTTTAAAATGAGTGTAAAGATAATAATACAAAAATAATAAATGTGATGAAAAATGAGTAAAATTAGAACTTTTGTTAACATGGTCTAACAATTAGGTGATTAGAGGCATTTGATGTCAATTTATAAAGAAAACGGAGTTGGACACTTTGTTAAACGTTCATATGTTGTTTTTTGGATTGTCACATGTTTGTTTGATATAAGATGAAGAGTGCAGTTCCTGCAGGAAGTGTTGGCGAAATACTGAAATGTCCGAAACGTGTTATTGATCAAGATAACCACTGGTGAAAAATTGAGTTGGTCAGAAAAACTTTTAACTGGTAGAGTTTCGGAACTCATCCTTCAGATACCTTTATTTGCGAAGTGTGGGGTTGGTCTTCCGAGGAAAAGTTTTCAAAATGATGAATGGGAGTACAAATATGGCTGATGAGGCTAGTTCCAATATGGTCTAGGCTTCTAGCATTTGGAAGCTTAGAAGACCGAGAAAGATTTATTTCGTTTTATGGCAATGTTGTCATGATCAAGTTCCAGTTCTTCTTAATCTCTCAATTCTAAGATGAGATTAATTTCATTAAAAATGATTTTAATAATTAAAAATCCAATTGCTTAGTACAACTAAATCAATTACTCACAATCATGCAATCAATATACATAAGTCGTAGAAAACCCCCAAAGTTATGAACAATCAAACCATGCTACTCGGTCTAGGGTTACATCAAAGCCCTAAGAGATGATTTAGTTACTCATAGAGATGAGAGATATCATCGTTGTTGTTGCAGAAATCTTCTCCATGGATTGCAATTCTTCTTAAGATCATCTTCTTCAATCTTCATTGAGAACTTTCAAAACCCTAAGCCGACAACAACCTTCTCTTTGTGTCTTCTCATCTTCTTTTATAGTGGAGATCAAGTCCCAATCCCTATTGGATGGGTTTTACAGCCTTTGGGGACAATTAGACCATAAGGAAACAAAGTATAAGAGAATCATTACTTTCCCGCAACTTTTGGAAACTTCTAAGTGTCTTGTACTCAAACTTTCATCTTCAGTGCTCGATCATTTAAACGCAATGCTCGAGCTTTTGAGGTTTATGCTCGAGCATTAGACTCTTTTGCTCAAGCTATTTTATTCGAGAAAACATTGCGTGTTCTGGTATTCCCTAGGTATAATTATGCTCAAGAGTGCTCGAGCTTTCAATCATTGTGCTCGAGCTTTTATAACTTAAGCTTGGGCTATTTTCTAAGATTTGTGTGGTGTCTTCTTATCTTCCCAGGAGGATTTGAGCTCAAGAGTGCTCGAGCTTTGGATTGCTGTGCTGGAGCTCTTGATGGCAATGCTCGAGCATTTAAACAATTAGCCATTTTTTTCCTTTTCTTTGACAAGTGCTCGAGCATTGAGAATTAATGCTCAAGCTTTTGGAAATGCTTGAGCATTAGGGAGCTGAGCTCGGGCTTTAGGGCACTTTTTCCTCCAAATCTTCCCGGTTGAATCCTAAACCGACTCGGAAGGTCCGGAACATCCCATTAAGCATCGGGAACACCATTGTAAGCTTCAAATCCGTAGAATTGTCCATCTCTTAGGGTAAAGACCTACAAATAGCAAATAAATGAAAACAAAAATAAGAACCGAGATATAGGTATTACTAAGGCATTAACAAGTGCACGATTGAGTGCTTGAATATGCAAAATATTTAGTGCTTATCATCCACATAATTAATGGTATAAGACATAATTAGTGTTATATGCACTTAACACCTGATGATGTTCGCTGGACGGTATTTCTTTGGATTCAGTGTTGATTTATCAATTATCCTTTGTGTTAAATTATGGTTAAAGTTGGGTCTTTCTCCAGTACACCCCTTCTACCACCTGTCTAGGTGGGATCAACACATATTACACACTGATCTATAGAGCAAAACTAATTCCATGCCAACACCAAAACTAAACTTTTCCAAACATATTACACACTGATCTATAGAGCACCAGATTGAAGAATGTGTCTGTTTACACCCTTATTTTCGCCCATGGAAAAGCAGACACGTGGAAGGAGTTTTGGGTCAAGCCAATTTCTAACACATGAAAGGAGTTTGGGTCAAGACCAATTTTAGAGACTTTAACAGTTGAGTTAGTATGGAAGTCCACCACAGGAGAAGCCACGTTTGAACAAGATGATTTGGTAAAATAACGTGTCAATTATTGGATTATCCGACGTGAAATTCGTGTGCCTAAAAACATGGAAGTTGGTTTCTTCAAAAGCCATGATACAATGGAAGAGTTTTTAACGTGGGCCACTACCACCACCATCAGGAGTAATGGCCATTCTTCAGACAAAGGAAATCGTGCGATTTATTTTTGAGATAACAACATCAAAGGATTACGTGATCAATTACATGTTTGAAACGTTGGAGCTCTAGAAGCATTAAAGCACGATCGCATGATTACGCATTTGGAACGTGGAAGTTCCAGGAAATCAAAACACGGTTCCAAAATGTTTGGAGTGTGGGAGTTCCAGACATGATTACCAGACACGACATGGTTACATGATTGGAAAGTGGAAGAGGAACGTGGAAATTCTGGAAGGATCAGAAAGGCATGATTGCATGGCTTGGACACTTGGAAACATTTGGAGGCATCACTGAAACTGCTCAGAACTGCTATGTTAATTGCTTATATTTTTATTCTATAAATAGGTCATTATGTTGTAACGTAATAGGCTTGCTCAACGTCAAACAACTACGCATTTCAATACAACTTTACTTTTCATTGCAATGCCCTTTTAATATGATTAGTTTCAGTCCTACACTTTACTTTTCATTAGATAATTCCTTTAGTTTCATAAGTAACGTAATTCCTCCTAGCCAGTTAACTTTTCCGAAGTCCTTTATCAAAAGGCAAAAATAACCCTGAAGTGGTCATTCCAAACCTCTTCCCAATCACCTGGTCCCGCAGTCTTCCTTCTGGAATATTGTTTGGATCTCTCTTTTGAACTACTGCAGCTCGTGGCACGTCCACCTGGTTCCATCGGATGCGACATTAGCTTTTTTTCAAGCCAAACATAGTGGCACACTCGGTGGAACAACCGGGAAAAGATCTTTTTTATGGCATATCTAAAGCTTTAAACATGAAGAGTACTACCAAAGGGTAGCCGAAGAACTTGAATAATATTTTCGAGCTATGTCGCAGGTGCAGACAGTACATATGCCATATGAACAATCGATGTCTATTCCAGTGGAATAGCATGTGCAGAATCCTGTGGTAATTCCTCAGCAAGTTTGTCATGATGTTTTTACTAACAATTGGCATCATTTTGGGTTTTGTCATGGTACGGCTCCAACTGGCCAATTAAGTAATCAGCCGTACTTTTCACCCAATACTACTCAACAATCAGCCGTTTCGGTGAACAAGCCAAGTACGTTTGTTGAGGATAGTCCTTCTCATCAGCCTATGCATTCCATGCCACAGGTGCAGACAGTGCAGGTGCCACCTGCACAACACGGCATATATTTTCAAGATCTTGCCAAAAATTTTAGGGAACAGTCTGTTGAACTTTCACGTGTCGCTCTAGAAATTCAACTAGTGCATAATGCATTGCAGACAAGCATGGATGAAAGAGAGTTACGAGAGAAATTATGGAAGCCTTACTTGGTAGAAGGAAGTGGCTCCAAATATCAAGTACAAACCCTTCCACGAGCTCAGAAACAACCACCACCCGTGGTGTCGATTCCACTAGCAGTGAAGTCGATTTCGCCAGTAGTGAAGTCCATTACTTCCATCGCAGATGCAGGTTCCACCTAAGGTGCAGAACCCTTCAGCAACAGTGAAGTCGAGTCCACCGGTAGTAGCTCAACCACTTCCATCGCAGGTGCAAGTTCCACTTGAGGTGCAGAACCATTCACCACCAGCGGTCCAGAAAGTTCAATTTCAGGTCCAGCAAAATGTTCCACTTTCGAACATTCAGCAACCTACAAGCACACCACCAAGGCCACTTATGGCCTTTCCAATGGCATTCGAAATGCAACGCCCTCCAAGGAAACCTCCTTATCAAGGAGTAAATCCAATCCACCGGAGAAGTATTCCTTTGGCAAACCCAAACCCAATTCCAGTGGTGTTTCGGGGGCATCCAATGGCCAACCTACCCAAAGGTTGGCCAGAACATACAAGCCAACTTGCTGACTTCTCCCAGCAAGATAGTGGCTTGGCCATGAAGAAGGTCGACAAACCTTTCCATAGGAAGCTGTTATCACTTCTTCCATTGGAAGATGATTTTTCACAGCCAGATTTTCCTTTGGAAATGGCGCAAGCTTCTCAATCATTGTATATTCTTCCACATGAAGAATATAACGGTCATAGTATTTTTCTTCTAATTTTGGAAAAGAATGCTACTATTTTATTTGTCCCAAATTCACATCTTGTGAATTTTGGGGGGCAAAACTTGGCCAATCAACTATGTATTTGGCTTGAAGATGTACAAATTCATCCTCCTTGTAAACCTTCAGACCCCGGGAGGCAACGAAATTGGGCATGAGGCTTAAAATCTTCGTTTTAGTTAAATAAAGCTGCTTAAAGTTTTCGGCCCAATGGTGCATTCCGGCTGAAAAGTTTTAGTTATTTCAATTAGAATATCACATGGCAAATTCTCACTCACATCTAAAAATTTGATATGCCTTACAATTCTTCGAAGAATATTAGACACATCAAATTTGGGGGGCAATGTTTACACTTTTATTTTCGCCCATGGAAAAGTAGACACGTGGAAGGAGTTTTGGGTCAAGCCAATTTCTGACACATGAAAGGAGTTTGGGTCAAGACCAATTTCAGGGACTTTAACAGACAAGATGATTTGGTAAAATAACCTGTCAATTATTGGATTATTAGACGTGGAATTCGTATGCCTAAAAACGTAGAAGTTGGTTTCTTCAAAAGCCACGATACAACGGAAGAGTTTTTAACGTGGGCCACTACCACCACCATTAGGAGTAATGGCCATTGTTTAGACAAAGGAAATCGTGCGATTTATTTTTGAGATAACATCATCAAAGAAGCATTAAAGCACGATCACATGATTACACGTTTGGAACGTGGAAGTTCCAGGAAATCAAAACACGGTTCCAAAATGTTTGGAGTGGGAGTTCCAGACACGATTACCAGACACGACACCGTTACATGATTGGAACGTGGAAATTCTAGAAGGATCAGAAAAGGATCAGAAAGGAACGATTACATGGCTTGGACACTTGGGAACATTTGGAGACATTACTAAAATTGCTCGCCAAACAACTACGCATCTCAATACAACTTTACTTTTCATTGCAATGCACTCTCAATATGATTAGTTTCAGTCCTGCACTTTACTTTTCATTAGATTATTCCTTTACTTTCATAAGTAACGTAGTTCCTCCTAGCTAGTTAACTTTTTCGAATTCCTTTATCATAGGCAAAAAAAAACCCTGAGGTGGTCATTCCAGACCTCTTCACAATCATCTGGTCCCGCAATCTTCCTTCTAGAATATTGTTTCGATCTCTCTTTGAAATTACTGCAGTTCCTGGCATGCCCACCCGGTTCCATTAGAACCGACATTAGCTTTTTTCAGGCCAAACAGTGTCGACGACTTCCGGTTCTTCCTCCACACCCATTACGATAATCATCAAGGGCGCAGGGTCTTGGATGTAGGGGTGCACAAAAAAACCGGAACCGTGGAACCGTGGAAACCGGAACCGTTTTTCACGGTTCTCACGGTTCCGGTCCCGGTTCCGGTTCCAAATTTAGGAACCGTGAACATACGG
>JAOTQH010274458.1:0-10519 GCA_025631255.1 Cornus kousa
GGTCATAACTTCAGCAAGCTTTAACTTGGTCTTCCCTACAGAGCTACTAATTGCTGTAATTGTGCCATTCTAACTCTCGGATAACTGTCCTAGAATTAGCAGTGCTCGGACCTCGTCTTTGAAATCAATATATATAAATAGACTCTAATTGCCCAACTATCTCATTGAACGCATTTAGATGTTTGTTAAACTAACCACCTCGACCATTTTCATGTTGAATAACTTCTTAATCAAGTGCACTTGTTTGCTGTAGAAGGCTGTTCATACATATTAGAAAGGGCTGCCATGAGAGACTTCGTCGTCTTCTCGTTCTTGATGTTGAAGGCGACTAACTTTGACAATGTCAATCTGACGATGCCAAGAGCCTTCCTAACAAGTAATTCCTATTTTGCGTCCTTTGAATCCTCTAGATTCTCTCCTAAAGGGTGATACAGATTTTTTTGAAACAAAAGGTCTTCTATTTGTATCTTCCAGAAACTGAAGTTTGTGCCATTGAACTTTTTGATCATAGATGTGGATGTCTTATCTTCTAATGCCATTGCTCCCACTCGAACGGACACATCTAATTGGAAGACTTTCGGAATTTCGTTAAACACCTTCTGTGCCCTAGGTTCTCAACTAAAAGCTCTGATACTAGTTGTTGGAGTTGCTTTGCACAATCAATCGGATTTGATACCAATTGTTGTGGCAGAAACGTAAAATAAACAACGATGTTCGAGGAATAAATATGAAATCACGAAGAATAAAAAATCACACACAAGAACACAAGATATTCATGGTTTAACTAAATCTTAGGGCTACGTCCATGGAGTACACCGAACAAATTCACTATGAAGAAGATGAAGAATTACAATGGAGAATTTTCTCTCAATCTCTCTTAATTGCTCTCTCTTATATTGACACACAAATTAATTAATCATATAACATGTATAATGATTCACTTTTCTTTTCTCCTCACTATTTTTACCACTCTAAGATCCTCTCTTTATTTTTACCACACAGATGATATCTTCCATTGTCATGAGTAGCTAAATCCTCTCTTAGAGCATTGATGCAACCTGAATCCGATTACTATGGTTTGATTGTTCTATACTTTGGGATTTAAATTGTTTATGTATTTTGATTGCATGATTTTGAGCAATTGACTTTAATGTTCTAAGCGATTAGATTTTAGTGATATAAATTAGTTTTTGAGAAATTAATTCCTTATCTTAGATTTAATTCTTCTTAAATTATATTCAACCTATTCTTATTGTATGAGATTGGTGGCTAAAGGCTTTTTAGACAATAAGAATAGAGATCATGCAATGGTGTTTAAACATTTTTTGTGAATGAATGTTTTCATAGTCTATGCCTAGGGAAGATGAGTTATACTACAACATTAATTAGAAGTACCTAGGTTGACAATTCATGCCAACTGAAGATAGGTTATTATTAACTGAAATTCATAAAACATCTCTCATTAAATTGAATTAAATGAATGTTATTCAGTTTAATTCTATATTATAATAAGTGTTGAAATCCCAATGTTGAATAGTTGACCATAGTATAAGGATGGACTAGATAATCGTCTTGACAATATTCGAGGATCGCATATAATTGAGGATAAAGGTTGACTTTTTTACCCTTTTTCTCTCTAATTTGCAATTTTGGGCAATTTAGGGTTTGTGACTGCAAGGGTGGTGCAGGTTTGGTAGGGGTATCTGATGGAGGGGGCTTCAACCTCCTTCCCCCCACTGGCAGTCTCTACTGTCCGGCCAACTACTATACGTACATCATCTAATTCTCATCCTTCGTGGCAAAGTTGTTTTGAAGGAGGTGAAACCAACTTTTTCGTTAATCTTCAATATGTTAATACGGCTTTTGGTTTTTAAGTTTCTATTTTAGAAAAAGGTGTTGCAGAGGAAATCAATTACTGGAAATCTTTAGTTGTCGAATATGTGAAGGGTAAGAGGCCATACTATCCCTACTTCAAGGCCTTTATTAAAAAATATTGGTCCAAAGCAATCACCTTGGTGTATCTGAAGAATGGGTTCTTCAAGGTGCGATTTCAATATACAGCCGATGTGCAAAAAGTGTTATCATGTATTCATATGTTTAAAGGGCACGTAATTATTATTAAGCAATAGAGTAAGAACGTTACCTTAAAGTGGGAGAACTTTGATTCGCTTTTAATCTGGATTCGTTTGTATGACTTACTACCAGAGTCTATGGTGATCATGCTATAGCCAAATCCCCTCAAAACGTTTTGTCTAAACCTAAACCTAAGCCAAAGAAACAGATAGTGGACAAATGGGTTGTGAAACATAAAGGGAAAATGGTGGAAGTGGAAGATGGACACCATGTGCTTGATAAAGAACCTGTGTAACAGATACAAAGTGCTTAAACTATTACTCATAATTCTTTTGTAGTGCTTGATCAAGTTGGAGAAGATATAATTTTTGAGCAAGAAGGCCAGGGTTCTATACTGGCTGTTATTCTAGATATTGATTTGGTGAAGAATACTAACCTGGGTAATAATGAATCTCCTATGGTGAGGGATAATTCTTCAGTGGCCATTACTAGTAGAGATATTATTCTAGAGTCATCTGTTGATCCAATTTATACTGTCTTCGATCAAAATACTGTTGTGGTTGAAGGGGTTAACAAAACTGTGGATTGCAGTTCTATAGCAGACTCTCATTTTTCCATTACTGAATCATGTGTTGACAAGAGTGTGGAGGAACCACTTCTTTATACTCCTTACAATCATAAATCAGCTGAGACTGAGGCAACACTAAAGGTGGAGTTGAGCAAGAAATCTAGATACCAAGCCTTGACTGCTTTTGACAGGGTTACTCGAAGCTAAGTAGGGGTTCCTACCCGAACTCCCTCTACTAAATGATTGGTTTTTGGAATGTAAGGGGTTTAAATAAACCCAGAAGGCAAAGGGAGGTTAAGAATTGGATTGCTAAGGAAGCCTCTCAATTTGTCTGTTTTGTGGAAACTAAAGTGAAGTTAAATTCTTTTGATTTTATTACTAGTAGGTTAAGGATTAATTGGGAATGGATTCATAATTATGATGCCCATGATTATGGAAGAATTTGGGTGGGATGGAATCCATTATTATTCTCGGTGCAAATTCTCGATGTGAAGGCTCAATGTATGCTGCTCAAGGTAAGAGTTCTTGAAACTGGGTAGTATTTCTTTTATACTCCTGTTTATGCTTTTAATTTGGCTAATCATAGAAAAGGGCTTTAGGAATCTCTTGTTCAATATGCTGTCATGGTGAATGGTCCTTGGATGGCTATGGGGGATTGGAATTCTATTGGATTTTTTTAGTGATAAAAGGGGTGGGAGAAGAGTTCCTCAAAGGTTACTAAATAAATTCAATGATTGCTTGTAAGACGCTGGCCTTACTGAAGTACACCCTACTAATGGAGATAGGTCCTGGTGTAATAGACGATAGATTTCAAGGAGAATTTATGTGAAATTAGATAGGGTTTTCTTGAATGAGAGCTGGCTTGACAAACTTCCAAGGACTAAAGTTATGTATACTGCTGCAACATGCTCAGATCACTATGGATTGGTGATTCAGATCTCTAAGGAGTTTGCAGCTGGCCTTAAACCTTCCAAACTACTTAAGGTATGTTAATAAGATTGTGTTAAACCTATTGTTTAGAAGGCTTGGGATAATGTGGTGACTGGTAATCCTATGTATATCCTTTTGAAAAAGTTAAGACTTGTCTAGGCTGTCATCAAAGACTGGAACAAAAACTGTTTTGGTGATGTGGGGGAAAGATTGATTCAGAACAAACAGAAGCTTGATCAATTACAATTGTAACATTTGAATGATCATACTGATAACAATTTCCAGGTGGAGCAAGAGGCTAGAGATAAATATCAAGCTGTTGTTATTGATCATGAGATTTTGATTGCTCAAAAATCTAGAATCCTTTGGTTGAAAGATGCTGATAGATGTACTGGATATTTCTACAATAAAATGAAGCAATATAGAAATTTCAATGCCATCACTACTGTGGAATATGAGAATGGACAGACAATTAGTGATCTTAGTTTGATTAAAAACTAGTTCATTGAATTTTATCACAATATTTTTGCTAAGAAAAATGAAGAGATTCCAGAGGTTATTCATACTTCTAAACAGATGCAGATTGAAGAGGTTGAGGCTCTTGACAGAATGGTGAGTGCTGAAGAAATTCAAAGTGTGGTGATGGGTTTCAATCCTGATAAGTCTCCAGGGCCAGACGGTTTTCCTTCACAGTTTTACCAAACTTATTGGTCTATTGTGGGCAAGGAGGTGGTTGCAGCAGTGCAGTATTTTTTCTCAAATAGCAACATGCCAATTGGGGTTAGTAGCTGTTTTCTTACGCTTATTCCAAAGGTTGGAAATGCAAGGAAATTAGGCAAATTCAGACCAATTGCCCTGTGTAATTTGATTTACAAAGTCATTACTAAAATAATGGCTAACAGATTGGCTTTGGTGTTAAATAGTCTGGTGGGTCCAGAACAAAGTGCTTTTGTCAAGGGTAGGAAAATTCAAGATGCTTTAATTCTAGCTTATGAGATGGTAAAGGATTTTAAGGGACCAAGACATGCTTCTATGGCTTTAAAGGTGGATATAAAGAAAGCATATGACTCAGTTTCTTGGGAATTCTTGTTGAAGATTCTGAAGGGGTATGGATTTAGTGATATTTGGATTGCTTGGATCTCCACAATTCTTAACTCTACTAGGTATTCAGTTCTGATTGATGGCTCCCCTCAAGGTTTTATTCAGTCGAGTAGAGGTCTTAGGTAAGGATGTCATCTCTCCCCTCTGTTGTTTACTTTGGTTACTGAGCATCTTTCTTCTATTATCAACACTGTTTTTCCCATGGAATGATATTTCAATTACATATACTGTTGCTCAAACTCATCCTACTTTGAACCATGTCTTCTTTGCTGATGACCTGTTGATTACGTGTAAAGCTTCTATTCCTAATGCTAAAGCTTTAGATGGTTTATTCAAAAAATTTGAAAAGTTAACAGGATTGCAAGTTAGTCAACAAAAGAGCTCTGTAATTTTTTCGAGAGCAGTTAGAAGGAAATTATAAATGCTTAGAATTCTGAAATGCTCTGAAGAATAGTTTCCCATTAAATATTTGGGGTTGCCTCTTGGACCATATGGATTGAAGAAAGCAAATTGTCAATTGTTAATTGATAAAATCTCAGGAAAGATTAACTGCTGGTGCACCAGAATGCTCTCCGTTGCTGGTAAAGTGGAGCTTGTTTGATCCACTGTCAATCCTATATTTTTATATTGGTGTAGTATTTACAATGTTCTAGTATTTGTGATCAACCAATTGCAAAAAATGTGTAGGAACTGTATATGGGGTAGTACTGATCATTCCAAAAAAATTCATCTCATGAGTTGGGATAAATTTACTAGAGACAAGGCTAAAGGTGGTCTTGGTTTGAGAAAACTTGTTGATATTCAGTCTGCCTCTAGAGTTGTTCTTACTTGGGATTTCTTGATAAGTAAAGATTGACTTTAGGTGTCTTGGTTTAGAAACAAATATACTCCTTCATCAACTTACTGGAATGTCATTCCTAAAATCACTCATTATGTCATTTGGAGAACCATGGTGGAAATGAGAGATATTATATTGCAACACGTTAATTTCTGTGTTGGGAATGGTTTGATGTTTCGTATGCAAGATCCATGGTGTCATGGTATGACCTTTTCTCAAAGATTTAGACATCGAATTTTAAGGTCTCTAAATATCTCTAGATCTACTACATTGAGTATGTTGTTGAGAAATGGTACTTAGGACTGGTAGCGTTTTCAGGGGCCTGGACTACAAGTTAGATCTTTTTTGAATGCAGTGCCTATTCATGATTCCATTGATAAATTCATGTGGGATAAGGGTAAATTTTCGTTCAAGAGAGCTTGCTAGGTCTGTAAAAATCAGGTGAAGGAAGTTGAGTGGTATAAATTTTGCTGGGGAAAAGCTAGACCAAGATGGTCTGTTACTACCGTTTTTATTCTTCTAAACAAAGTGCTGTCCATGGTTAATGTTTAGAGAAGAAAGGTTTGCTTGGTGCTGAGATGTACCCTTTGTCACACTGCTATTGATTCCACTGATCATATTTTCATAAAATGTAGCTTTGCTAAACTTTTTTGGAGCTGGTTAGGGGAGTTGTTACAATGGAATTTACTTCAGTTTGCTACTGTTACAAGTACTGGTGATCTTTTTAATTGGTTTAAAGCTAATTCTACAATGGGATTTCATAAGACTTTATTTGCAGCTTCTCCTTGGGGTATTTGGAATGAGAGGAATGCTGGGCTTTATGGACATGATATTGAGCCGGAGGTTGTTGCTAGAAGCTTATTGTTAGAAGTGTTGGATATATACAATACTTCTATTACTGATTTTACTTGTTAAATTCTATGTTTGTTCTTTTAGCTAAGGTTCTGAGCTGTATCTTTGTCCTTAGCTATTGTTTTTTCTGGCTTAGAGTTTGGATGCTTGTATCCTTACTCTTTTAGGTGCTTTTACTCTTTTTGGGGGAATGCCCTCTGTGCTCCTGTACATAATTTTTCTTTTCTTTTTATAGAACCACAATTATGAAAAAAAAAAAAAAAAAGTATTTTTAAATCAAATTAATTACACTTTTGATTCTTCATATTCTTCCGCGTAAAAAAAAAAAAAACACCGTAACATCTTTGTTTTTTTAAAAAAAACATAAAAATACAGGCAACCAAAAGAAAAAGAAAAAAGAAAAAAAAGCGTAAAAGGGAAAGAAAAAAATTGTACCATTTTTTGTTTTAAATTTACTTATCCACCCAACTTCAGTCATTTTCTCTATTTCCAAATATTTACTCTTATTTTAAATTTAGAAAAATTACTAACATATATGTCAACTATAAATAATGGTTTATAATGCCTCTATAAAGGTTTAAAAAAAAATGTAAAAAGGAAAATATATATATATATATATATATGTTGAAGGGAAAAAAAAAATGTAACATGGTAGATTTATTTTTCTTATTTTAAAATTTAAATTTAGAAAAATTATTAATTTTATTTCTTATCATTACATGTGATGATTATGTCTTTTTAAATGTTACGATATATTAATTTATAATATGTAAGGGGTCTCTCCACAATTCACCAAAATTATCTTCCAATGCAATTTTTATGTATAAAAATTTAATTATTTCAATACATTTTTATATTATTTTATTTTTCCTCATTTTTATACTATTTTAAATTAAAAAATATTAGTAATAATGGTTTATTGTCCACAAAGTTTTTAAACATTTATTTTTCTTAACTTATGTGATGATTTATTGTCACAAAGTGTGTCTTGTGAGTTACCCTAAATCTTTGCCTTCTATAGCAATGATAGTGAAAGAATGACAAGCAAAGCAGTCATGAACACAGGGATGAACAATTAGTTTTCAATATTTACTATAATGCATTTGGCATTTTCATTCTTCTTCCATTTATCATGTTTTAGTTCCATAAAATTATTATATACATATATTTTTACCCATATATTCATTTTTCATTAGCTTGATCAATAATATTTGTACATGTTTATGTATTAGTACTAACATAAAATATCTTATTTTTTCCCCTCCTTTTCTTTTGGTATAAACAAGTGACCTCCTATCACTTTTGCTCTCTAGTGCAGATTCTTCTACTTCCTGGGATATATAATTTAAAATATGCACACAAATTCATATGAATCTCCAACCAATCTGTTCCTACGATAAAATTGCTCTATTTTAATTATATATAAAAGTTTTGTTACCTAAAACAAAAAAAATAAAGAAAATAAATTTTATTTATTGTAGGAAATTCTTAAAGATATTTGGATATGAATGCGTCAACTATGACTCTTTAATTCTGGCAGCAATATTAGGTAACCTTAAACTAGCTCTTTCTTATTTGCAATTATTTTCTCGTACTATGCTTTATGGAATAAATTAGTCAATTGTAATTAATTTTTAAAATAAAAGAGATAGGAGGTCGCTTGTTTAAGTATTAAAGTTTGTTTATAATTACATATAAAGTGGTTTATATGATAGCACAATATCTCATATTTTAATTCTACACTAAAATCCCTTCAACTTATTTTGAGGAATTTTTAAAAGTACTTTTTTTTTCAATAATTTTTTCATCACGTGTAGATTGCACGTGCACTTTTGCTAGTATATATATATATATATATATGAGTAAATATTGACAACAGGCTTCAAAACTAGCCCAAAAGAGCCATAATATTACAAGTCCAACCCACATAAAAATTCATTTTCTGAAATTAATAAAATTGAATACTTCTTGTCGAATTTCATTCCTAGATTTTAGAACCCAAAATTTGTGTGCGCAAATTTTGTGATGACCCTAGTTTTTAGGCCAAGGTCGTCACAGGTGGTATCAGAGCGTCTGGGTTCGAATACCTTGGACGACTGGTTTTGGGTACATATCATGCTCACGTTGTTTTGCTTTGATATGTCATTTGTATCTTGCTAACATGTCTTATTTGATAACATGTCTTGTATGATAACATGTTCACATGCTCAGGTGTTTTGAGACATCTATTATTTATTAAGCATGGTTTAAGTATATATATGCTTCCTGATAACATAGTCTGGGTTACTATCATGTCCTGGTGTGATATCATGTCTGCATGCTTATGTTAGCGTGACCATATGCAACGTATGTTGGTATACCTTATGTTTTTCATTCACGTGTATCATCGTACCATGTACTTACGTGCTTCTTGATAACATGTTTTGATTTAATAACATGTCTGGTTGCTTATGCAGCACCTTGAGTAGGTAGTCCGTTGCTATATTGCATGCTGGCTGTTTACTTTCATGTCTGGTTTTCGCATTTTCACTTAGGGTCTGTCGTATCCCTCGGATCCGTTCTTGTTTTATGAGTTTCTTCCTTGGATAGGAGAAATTCATTCCGTAAGGACCTATGTAGGGAACCTTCTTATCTATTCTGTCGGTTGATGCGAGTAAGGTTCATGTGAGCGTAGAATCGCAGTCCTTGCCTGGTGGAGTAAGACGCGGGCTAGGGAGGCACCGTTTCATTTCCTTTTCTTTCGTGGCTTCTAGATCTAAGGCCTTAAGCGTAGCGGTGCCTATGACATTGTTATCAGAGTTTTGGGATTAGCTACCCCAATTCTCGCAGATGCCTAGTTCTCGTAATGCTTCTGGTAATAATCATTTCCGACATTGATGTCATCCGTATCGATAGGTTTTTCAGAGTTGACCTAGTTGGGGCAGGTTATGAACTAGTGCCTTAGACTGTTATGCTACCTTACTAACGAGTAAGTGTGGGCGGGTTCTGGTCGCTGTTCGTATTGCCTTGTCACTCTCTTCTTTTATCGTGTTTCAACGTTCCTTTGTCTTAGGATTCTCTTGGTGGTTGACGTTGAGTTAATGTACCAATTCGTTTGAGGTGTTGTCTCAGTCTATGGTTTCGCGTTCCTTTAGTTGATCTAGAGACTTCTGGAGTTGTCCTTCAATGTTTTATGAGCTGTCATTTTGTTTGACCTTTTGTTCGGTCTTGTTCTGTTCTTTTCCAGTATGTTCCTAATTTTGGGGATGAAATTCCTTTAAGGAGGGTAGGTTGTAATGACACGGTCATTTACCTTACTTTCTAATTTCTCAAATTTTATGAATAAATTTTTTCCATTTAATTTTTCTTTCCTAGTTCTGTTTCTCGTCACTTAGTGTCGTCTTGAGTACTTGGAAATGGTTTCTGAGACTCTTTCGTTTGGAGTGACAACTTCTTTTAAGGACCGAGTCATTTTCACATTTTTCGTTTTTCGATACTATTCACTTTTTTGTCCTTTCCCTATTTCGTCCTTTCCCCGTTTGTCACTTTTTGGTATAACCTCACTTTTCATGCTCGGAGTTGGTTTTTGACTTCACGTACCTTCATTCAAAGTTATTTCCACGAAATACATGTCTTTACTTTTGCAAGAAAGTACTCTACTTACTCCCGGTATCCATAGGGGCATGGATGCACAATTCTTCAGAATCTTTTTCTTTTCTTGGGGTGTTTTTCATAAATATATTTTGAAGATGTTTTATTTTAGGGGCTTTTAAGAAAATATTTTTATATTTTTGGAAGATATTTTTATTCTGGGACAGTTGTGCAGTTTTCACTTTTTTAAGGGGCCATTGTGCAATTAACAAAAATTATTGCAAAAATACCTCATTTTGAGCTTGAATCCTCATACGGGATTCATTTTTACATTTCATCAAGTCGTGTACTCTTTAAATTTCCTTCTGATCATTTTTCTCCAGTTTTAGGGTTTCTGGCCCCAGTTGCCACCGAAATTGTTCGGGACATATCTCTCTGCTCGGGACTCGGTTTTTTACACCATTTCTTCCATTATTTATATTTTCTCATTTTGAATCTTTTTTGTTCACGGAGTTTTGCAGTTTTAGCGCGTCTGGTCAAATTTCACTTTTTCGGACTCGATGGGGCCCTTTCGGGGCACTTTTTAA
>JAOTQH010274469.1:0-10518 GCA_025631255.1 Cornus kousa
GTTGTACCATTCAAGATTGATAGAGAGGTTCTTGATATGTCTATGCCCTACGTGTCTAAGATTGACACTCTCCTTTCCGGCCATTCGCTTGTGCTCACTACGCTTCCCGGTGGAGGACCCACTTCTATCAATGGTGTTAAGGTCAAAGAGTGGGACATCTACAATGATGGCCGTGTGATCATTCATGGGGTTGACGACTTCTTCGATCCTGCGTTCTAGACCCTACCCCTGGTAGGATGATGGCAATACAATACTACTATCCGTTCAGACAATAAGAGTTGAAGCAAAAAGACCATAGTCTTGATTATCATACTACTACTTTTCAAGGAATTTTGTTGCTGCATGTATAGAGTTTGCAATTATATCTCAGAATATTACGCTTGTAACACGTCTTGATTTCAATAATATGCAACAAATTTGATTCTGCCATTACTTTCAAGATTTGTGTTCATTCCTAATTCATATTTTTAGGGTTGATATCTTATTCTACCCAGATTACCCTTTATTTATTATTTATTATTTTTATTTTTTAGTTCTACTCCTTACCTGCTGTTAATCTGTTATTGTTAATTTGTTACAACAAAATCTTTGAAGAACAAAAGTAAAATATATATTATCATTAAATATTTGTTTTTGTTTTTATTCTGCTTATTTGTTGAATTACTTGCATACGCTAAAAGATTTTCTTCATATGTGCAGTAATATTGGTACTTACCACAGTATTACCATGATTTTTCAGATTATCAAAATTTTAAAAAATTCGTCCAACATGACAAAAAAATAACCATAAATTAAAAAAAATAAATAAATAATGTTCTATTCGGTTTTCTACTTCAAAAATCAAAACAGTTTCGATTTCACTTACCCAAAAAAAAAAACTCGATTTCTCTTACTCTATATCGTTGCAGCAGTTCAAATTTGGTAGCTTCACATGATGCCAAATCAGTTCTGAGCAGAGGGTCACTTTCTTTTACAATTACACTCTTTCTAGCAAACGCATTCACGGCTATCAAAGGCATATATAATTTTTTTTCCTAGTTAGTACAATAGTACTCACAAACTCCCTTCAAGGGATTGTTTACACCTAGCGGAAGACATATATAAAATTTAGAGTGTGATATATATTGTCAAATTCGTGGACAACTCAAACCATCTTTCAGCTTCAGAAGACATATATAAAATTTAGAGTGTGATATATATTGTCAAATTCGTGGACAACTCAAACCATCTATCAGCTTTTTAATCCAGTGATATATTGAATGCACAATTGCTTATCATGAGAGTACTCTCATTATTGAATCATCTAATTACAGCTTTTGGCCTTTGGGTTATAAGTTTGAATTCGAATCTGATCACTGGAATTGACAAATTTATATAGTGGAAAATCTATATTTAAATTGTTTCGGTTCATTCAACATGTACTTTTTTAACCAAAGTACCTTTGGTACGATGGTATTCCATCATCAAAAAGGAGGAGAGATTTTCAATTTGGCCATGAGAAAAGGGTGTGTCCGTAATTGCTTTACTATTTGAAAAAAAAAATTAATTGTCATTTCATTAAATGTTAAACATATTTTTATATCTAAATTAATTTAATATGTTTAACATCACATATTTTTATATCTAAATTAATTTAATATGTTTAACATTTGATGAAATGACTATTCTTACATATTGGAGAGAAATTTGGACACAACACATAAAAAATATAAATTATTACCGCTTGGAGAGAAAATTTCCTCTCATCAATAATATTGAATAATCAATCAATAGATCTCCTATAGCAAACAAGAAGCGACATAAGGGCTTCTTCCATGTATAGAATGAAACCTCAGAACACAGCTTCCCCTCGCCGGCCACCTAAAACCCCCATTTCATCCATCTCCTCAACCCAAGATACCCCATCCTCCTCTCTCATCCAAGCACACCAACATCCCTCCCATCCAAACAAATCAACATTCCTCCCAAGCTACTCGAAGGAAACCTCCCTTACCACCCAAGCCCACACCTTATAAACCTTGTTTACCTCTCAAGTCTCATTCACGCTCTCCACCTACGCCCACATCACCACCCGTTTATACAGAAAGAAGGGATTTGGAATATCATTTTCCACGGCCTCCTTCAGTTACTGGGGCAACAAAAGACAAGGTGAGACTTGCTCTACAAAATGACAGAATCCTTAATCTGAAGGGCCTGAAGGTCAATGATGTGGTCTTGCTTCCGGAAGGCATTGACGCGGCAATTATGGATGCATCAAAGCTCAAACTTACTGAAGAAATTGCTAAACTCAAAGAAATGTTGCGCGAGAAGTCTGACTTAATCAAGGAAGTTGCACAACTCAAGGAGCTCCTCTGGCAGAAAGATGAAGAACTTCTCTCCTTCAGAAGCAGGTTGAATATAGTCTCTACTTCCCCAACAACATTCGTGGAACTCAGTGACAACCCCACCTTCATCGAAGAACTAGGTTCTCACGCCTATGACATGCATCTTGCTCTGGTTTCACCTGTGGAAGAGAAGACAAAGGCATCCCATGCGCCGCCAGCTGCGACTCATGATTCTTTTTCGGGATTTCAGGCATACCCAAATTCAAATTTGAACGAGATGTTGACTTCTTTTCCCTGCACTGTTAACCCTGTAGCTTGTCTGCAACAGTCTAACCATAGCCCTAAAGTAATCTATCCCAACCACTCCTTACTCTCATCCACTGTAACTCCCATTTGCCCCATCACGTCACAATCAAACCAATGTCCCACCTTACAAACCAAGTCAGTTACATTAACCACCAACAACCTCACCATGTCACATCCTAACCAAAGTTCTCTCAATCTAACCAAAGAAGTTACACAATCCCCCACTGGGCACTGACCAAGCTGTACCTAACCGGGCCGTACCTCCATCCCACTCTCTTACCTTTGCCCTTCCAAATACAGTCATTATTCCCTCGACAAATGATACCTCTGGAGTTAATACCCCTTTTAATCTTGTTAATTGCGCCAACAATGATAGTTGGTCTTCCATTACAAGGTCCCCCACTGACAATTGGCAATTTGAGTACTTCAAACCTTCTCTGAGAGATGAGGGTATTGTTGTGGAGCCGCTGGATAAACTTTATGATGAAGGTGATAAGTATTGGCAGTGTTGTTTAATGGGATTTTTCACAAAAGAGAATGTCATTCAGGGTTGTGGCTAGAATTGCCCATAAGCTGTGGAGTAGAAGAGGCCTTATCAAAGTGGTGGTCAGCAAAAAAGGTACCTTCTATTTCCAGTTCTCTTCCCCTGATGATTGTAAGTCTATACTGGCTGGTTGGCAGTGGACTTTTGCAGGTATGCCTATAAACCTTAAACTATGGAAGAATGATCCTGAGCCTTCTCCTACTGAAGCATGCAAGTCTTTATCAATTTGGGTGAAACTCTTTGATGTGCCTTTCAATTTATGGTCTCGTAAAGGATTAAGTTATGTTGCTAGTGCAATTGGCAAGCCATTGTTTGCAGATGCTAATACCTAGTCCAAGGATAGACTTGATTATGCTATGGTATGTGTTGAGGTCAATCCCCTCTCTCTTTTCCCTTTTTCTTTCCAAGTTCGAACCAAGGGAAATAAGAGGGAAACAGTAAAGGTCCAGTACCCGTGGAGGCCTCTTATCTGCACTAAGTGTGAATTATTTGGACACAATACTGAAATGTGTGATACCCAATCTCCCTTAACACAAGATAATTTTGGTGAGCAACCATTACCCATCGATTCCACTCCTCATAAACAAAAATGGCAGAGGGTGGAAAAGAAAAGAAGGAATCAACATTCCAAATGCAAGGACATACCTAATCCTTTCCCCCATCCTAGTTGTGGTATCACCCAAACTGAAGCTTCCACATCCAATTGTTTTTTCAGTTAGTTACAGACATTATTAATTTCCCTAATATGAATGATTCATGTAAAGTTGCAGTACCAATTGATGTTGATGAGCACAGTGTACAGGAAATCCCACCTAACCAACTCCCTTGGAACATAGTTCCCTTGCTAACCAGAAACCATGTAACAAGGAAGGCCAATCAATTGTTTCCACTACAATTATTCAACCAACTCAACCTGTATGCCCGCAAGAACTGAGTTTTGTGGTAGACTTATCTTGCCATGAGATGGCTCACACTGATGGCTGCACCCTACCCCCTCCCCAAGGATCCACTTTCAATAAATTTGATGCACTTAACACAGAGCAGAACTGTGAGAATGGTATGGATGGATTGCTTAGCAATGGGACCAGTGACCATGATGACACATCAGATGCTAACTTAAACTTTGAACCTCATGATCCTTCTTTTTCCCCTATCTTGGATAAGGCTCTCAAGAGTAGGAAACCTTCACATGGTAAACACTCTAAGGTTAATAGGAGAGTTAAGGTTGCTAAACCTTGTCTGTCAAATGTTGCTACCCTTAAGGGGTTTAGAGGGTTGTGTAGCCTCACCAGCTCATCCCAATGAACTGGGGAGCTTGGAATATAAGAGGGTTAAACTCTCTCCTCAAACAAGCAGAGGTAAGAAAGTTAATTGTTGATTCTGAGCTTTGTCTCTTGGCCCTTTTGGAGACAAAGGTTTGTGTTGATAATGTTGTGGATATACATAGGGCCATAGCCCCCTCTTGGAGTATCAAATGCAATTATTCTTGCTCAGTTTTAGGTAGAGTGTGGATTCTTTGGGATCCTAACAAACTCAACCTACTTGATGTATCTCAGAATAGCCAAGTTATCAATTGTTGTATTTGGATTCATGATTTGAAGATGAATTCTTTAGCATCATTTGTCTATGCTGCCAATACTGCCAGGGAGAGAACTCAACTTTGGAGAAGTCTCTGCTTACATGGTGAACCTAGGATTCCTTGGACTATCATGGGGGATTTTAATGTTCTCTTACACATCAATGAAACTTTTGGGGGCACACCTAGATGTACACAAGGGATGGAGGATTTTAAGAATTGCTTGTACAAAAATAAGTTGGAGGACATGAGATAGTCAGGTATTTTCTTCACTTGGACCAACAACAGCTTAGGGTGTGCCAACATTTCCAGGAAGCTTGACAGAGTTTTGATCAACCAAGCTTGGATGACTACCTTTCCTAGGGTTGCATGTGAATTCCTTCCCAATGGCATCTCCGATCATTCTCCAATGGTGGTTAAGTTGGGTGCAATAAGACCGAAAAAGAACCTTCCCTTTAGATTCTTTAATTTTTGGACAATGAATGACAAGTTTCTTGACATTGTCAACCAAGTTTAGGGCATGCATGTGCAGGGTACAAGAATGTTTTCAGGGGTGCAAAGGCTGAGAGCTCTAAAAAAGCCTTTAAAATTGCTTAACAAGTCTGTCTTTGGTGATATTTCAGCAAGGGTTAAGGTATGTAAGGATGATCTGGACCAGTGCCAAAGAAATTTAGACAACAATCCTAATGATGATTTGTTGAGGTTGACTGAGAAGGATTTGGCCAAACACTATACTGAGCTTTGTCTTGCTGAAGAGATGTTTTACAAGCAAAAGGCACAAGTCCATTGGTTAAAAGTTGGGGATCAAAACACTGCATATTTCATGAAGTCCTTCTCATCTAAAGCTAACAGAAGGAAAATTGTCTCAATTGAGGACTCTAATGGTGCTGTTGTTTAAGGACCTGAGCTTCAGAATGAATTTCTTGAACACTTCCAAAGTCTACTGAGTCAAAATTACAACCAATATCCAGGTATGGCTTCTTTTTCTAGCCTTTTTACCAAGTCTGTACCACCACACCTCTTAGCTCAACTCATAGCCATTCCATCAGATTTGGAAATTCAATCCTGTATTTTTTCCTTTCACTACTACAAGAGCCCCGGACTAGATGGCTTTAACTCATACTTCTTAAGCATGCTTGGCCTATTATAGGCCATGATATCACTGCTACAGTCAAAGATTTCTTTATCTCTTGGAAATTACTATCTGAACTTAACTGCTCCTACATTGCATTAGTGCCGAAAGTTCCTAACCCCTCCACAGTTAATGACTTTAGGCCTATTTCATGTTGTAATTTACTCTACAAGTGCATTTTGAAACTGATTTCTATCAAGCTGAGTGTTGTCCTCCCATTGCTTATTAGTCCATCCCAAAATGCATTCATTAAGGATAGGAAAATCATTGACAACATTTTGATTGCACATGAACTCTTAAATGGATACCACAAAGCCTCGCATTCCCTATCCTGTACACTTAAAATTGACCTGAAAAAATCCTTGGATTCTTTACATTGGCAGTTTATCTTAGATACCTTACACCTCTTTGGTTTCCCAAACCAATTTGTTCATTAGGTTGAGCACTGTATCACCACACCCTTATACTCCATTTCACTCAATGGAGAGCTGTTTGGCTTTTTCAAGGGTAAAAGGGGTATCAGACAAGGGGACCTAATTTCCCATTTGTTGTTTGTTTTAGCAATGGAAGTTTTGTCATTGGCCTTAAACAAGAATATTTCACAAAACCCAAGTTTCAGGTTCCACAGGAGATGTAGCAAACTGGAAATATCCCATTTAGTTTTTGCTGATGACATCCTTCTTTTCTCATATGGTAACCTTGCTTCTGTGGAAGTTTTGTTTTCAGCCCTGAATGAGTTTTTGAACTTCGCTGGGCTTATAATTAACTACACTAAGAGCCATGTATTTTTTGCTGGTGTGGACACAGACACTAGAAATAATATTATGTCTCTTCTACAATTTGAGGCTGGTATCCTACCAATTAAATATCTTAGTTTGCTTTTCTCATCTTCTGCCATCAATACAAATGATTGCCAAACTCTGGTACAAAGAATTACCAAAAGGATTAGCATGTGGACCTCAAGATTTCTATCATATGCAGGCAGAGCAGTGTTGATTAAATCTATCCTGTGCTTTATTCAGGCTTACTGAACTCAAGCTTTCATTCTTCCAATGAAAGTCATTGATCAAATTAATCAAATTATTAGAAGCTTTTACTGGTCTAGTGTTGAGCTTAAGAAGGGAGGGGCTAAGGTTGCTTGGTTAGCCATTTGTAGACCTAAGGCCAATGGTGGATTAGGTTTTCCTCGTTTGGAGTTGACTAATAGAGTTTCAAGTCTTAAACACATCTGGAGATTATGTAGCATGAAAGACTCTCTTTGGGTTGCTTGGGTTCATAGATATCTCATTAAGTCCAAATGTTTTTGGTCTGTCAAACCACCAACACTTAGTTCTGGTTTTTGGAGAAGGTTGCTCAAGATGAGGGGTATGGCAAGGGGTCTGCTAAGGCATAGAGTTGGCTCAGGGGTTTACACAAGCTTATGGTTGGACTACTAGCTCCCAAATGGTCCTATTTCTTCTCAAATTGGGCTTACTGAATTGGAAATTCTTCAACTGGACTATCAAGTCAAAGTTGATAGCCTAATTTTCAATTTTCAGTGGACAATTCCTCCATCCCTACAGCAGAATCAATTCTTTCAATCCCAACATTTCCTATCACATCTTCAAAGCCTTCTTAACCCCACACCAACTCCAGATGTTATTCAGTGGTTACCAAGTGCACCATTGGAATACTCACACAGACTTACTATGGATTACTTCACACCCCCATCACTGATATTTTTATGGTCCCAACTCATTTGGTTCAAGCATCACATTCCAAAGCATGGCCACATTTCTTGGTTAGCTCTTAGACACAGACTATATACATTAGACTCTAAACCTATGAAACATAAACATAATACCATTGCTTGCTATCTCTGTCTTGCTGGATGGGAGTCTTTGGATCATCTCTTCTTTCAATGTAAATTCAGTAGAGTTATTTAGGAGTTTATTCAACATGCTGCTGGCTTCTACATTTTACCAAACAACTGGACTGAACTCATCGCATGGTGTGCTAACTCTTGGACTCAAAAGGGATTTATTACTCACAAGCTACTCTTTTCAGCTGCTATTTACTTTATCTGGCAAGAAAGGAATGCGAGGGCATTTAGGAACAAGTCTTCTACTCCTAATCTGCTCATCATGTCAATTAAGAGCTGTATTAGAGCTCGGCTTGAGAAAGTTTTCTTCATGGCGAGACCTGCAGAAGCTCTTCTCGGAAGGGTGTGAGCTAGTTTGCCCACAGGCATGCTTGTTTTCTTCTTTAAAGTCTATATTATGGAGTTCTACGTTGCCGAAGTTTTACTTGAAAACATTACTGGCTTGCATTACTGTTGTGGTGCCAGTTTATGTTCATTCTGTGGTGTTGTTCCAAAGTGGGATTGCTGTGTTGTAACTGCTGTGTTGTAATGGTTGTAATTGTGTGTTGCCTTGGTGTCCCGTCCATTCTCATAGACTTTTTGGACTGATGTACAAATTTTTTCCTATTTTATACAAAGCTTACCCATTCGACAAAAAAAATAAAAATAAATAATCAATCAATAGTTAGCTGATGTGAACTCCAATTCTGCAAACACCATGAAAATAGACCAGTCCAATTCTCTAGCAAGATATAAAATCCAACAGTATGTTTGTGGTTTATAAGTTTATTGATTTTCTCTGCAACAATCTACTTTATTTGGATGGAAAGGAATGCAAGGGCTTTGAGGAATTTATCCATATCCTCGTAGCACATCATTTATATTTTGATTAGAAGAAACACTAGAGGAAGACTTGCTTCCATCAAATTAAGAGTGCTATTGAGCTCAAACAAATGGGAAGATTAGAGGACCTGCAGAGGCTCTTCAGAGAAGGTTGATCTTTGGCCAGTGGCATGGTCAGTTTCTTTTACTTGACTAGTTGTCTGGAATTCTATTTTAGTGAGGTTCAACTTGCGGTACAAGATGAGAGACACCTTTTGCTGCTCAAATTGCAGCAGGAAATGCTATTCGCACAGTCGTGAATCAAGGTATGCAACAAGCCGAAGTCATGATAAAGGGTCCGGTCTCGGAAGAGACGCATTCGTAAAAGTGATATACTATTAACTTTCGTACGGAATGTAACCCCTATACCACATAATGGCTGCAGGCCAATTGTTTGTTGGATCAGTTTTTGGGTTATGTTCGCTTTGGGTTAGGTTCTCATGTGATACTTACCCTGTGATTATTGTCCCTGTGGGAAGAGACGGAGCTAGGATTTGGGCTTAGGAGGGGCACAACTCCTGGCTTGTATATGCATCTAAAACTCAGGGGGGAGGGGGCATTTTGTGATATTATAAAAGATATATATATATATATATATATATGATATTTTGTGAAAAAGGTCCCCCCGCCGTGGCGGCCGGGGGGACTCATTTGCACATGTTTTCACTTATATACAAACTTCCCTCAACTAAAAATAAATAAAAAATCAATAGTTAAGATATTCCATGCAAAGTTGTTCATTGGAAGAATTTCGTGTTCCCACTTCTTTTATACCTTCCACATGATAAGCTAGGTATCTTAATTTGTTGCAGCCAAATCTTTTCATACAATCAAGTATGTCAACTTTATTCAATTTTTTTAATTATGTGGCAGCTAGTGATTAGCCGGAACTATATGACCCGTACTATCTAATAATTTCTCTCAAAATAGACCCCTTCCAAATTTTCAATGTATTATATATAAAGATATCACACAGGTTACAGATTTGGTAATATATCCTTCCTTGCTCTGTATAACTACTAATTCTCACTGCTCATCACTGTACCACAGGTAGTTGAGTATCCTAATCGATGTATGTATCAACAACTTTTGGCCTTTGGGATATAAGTTTGAATGCAAATAAGATCAGTAGGTGGAAAATTTGACGGATCATATAGGTGTTCAAATTAATTAATATGGTGGAAAATCTTGATTTAAACCGTCTCGATTGATTTAACATGTTACATTTTTATATCTAAACTAATTTAATATGTGCACAGAGAATTTTTCTTATGATTCAAGCCATCTAAACACATCCTTGTCATGGGAAACTTTCCCTTACTACACGTTTGAGTCATAAATGGTGAGCTTCACAAAGGTTATTTTGACCTTGCGTAGCTCGCAAGTTTGTAAATAGACTCTTCTAGTTAAAGACCCAGCATATTTTTGATTCACAGTCTAGCTAGCCCACATCTTATGAGTCTAACGTACCCAAACACTCAAAGTTTGATATTTACTGCTATGTCCCACATGTTAAATAAGCCAATACACCCCTGCGTCTCAAGGGTGCTTGCATTTTTTACACAACTAAAAATGCTTAAGTTGTTAGGTAACCATTCGAGGCTTTGAGTGACTTAGCGCAATGCTAGGGTTTGATTGCTCATTGGTAGAAATCATTCGAGGCTTTGAGTGACCTAGCGTAGCGTTAAGGTTTGATTGCTCATTAGTAGAAATCATTTGAGGGGTTTGATTGCTCGTTGGTAAGAACAATTCGAGGCTTTGAGTGTTTAGCACAGTGCTAGGGTTTGATTATTCGTTGGTAAGAACCTGTAATGATCCTGATTAGTGTGTGTGTGTGTGTGTGTGTGTGTGTGTGTGTGTGTGTGTGTGTGTGTGTGTAATTTTAATAAAAGAAGAGTTTTTTGTTTTTGTGGG
>JAOTQH010274480.1:0-10518 GCA_025631255.1 Cornus kousa
ATTTGCAATCACAGATCGAGGTATTTATATCTAACTAGTATTTATTTATGCATTATAGACTATGTGAAAATAATGAAATTTTACGATTATGGGATTCGTGTTTATTTGTGATGAATGACTTAACACAAATAATTATAGTTTACAAGTTTCGCCTACCATGACATTTTTACCATTGCAACTATCGAATAGAACCCCATTTTAACACATTGGTAAATAACTTTTTCTTTTACAATATTTATTGTGTGTAATGTAAATTATAGTTGAGAGTTTGAATTTACAACAATACTCTGTATAAATGGCAATAGCATTTTTATTTTATATAGTTTTTTTAACAAGTAGCATTTGTATGGTATACATATAATTTAAAAAGTAAATTGATCACCTATTTATTTTCTTTCAATATCTCATCACTGGTGAGGTACAAGTTGTTATAAAATCAAAACTAATTCATGACACTCTTTTCATTTTACTAACTTGCATCAATTCACTTTTTTTTATAAAAAAAATAAATAAATAAAAATTAAATTATAATTTAACCCTATATTTGATCATTTTTACTATGTGTTTTATGAATCATTATTCATATATGTACACTTGTATCCATCCCTAGGAAACTAATATATATTAGTTTATGTACAATTTTCCATGAATATTTAGAGCCGTTAGTTTTTATTTTGAAAATTTGTATTTAAATGTGTTTGATAACTATTAGAAGTGCTTTTAATAATTACCAAATTTAGCTCAGCATAACTTTTGAATTAAGTTATAATTTAAAACTTTTATAATTGTTTCGAATGGAGGTTGAATATTTTAAGTAACTTTTTCGTCATTGGACAATTTAGTCCTTTTTATTTATATAAAAATAATTATACTCATTGTTTAATAGTTGCTACTATCAAATGTGGTAACATCTTATTAAAGGCTATTATTATAAAATTAACAATAGAAGTGAAGGCATTTTTTTTATTCCAAGAGTAACCCTAAACAGACTCTTAATAGACTATTACTTTATATTAACTAGTCTATGTACAATTTTCAATGAATATTTAATAGTTGAGGAAAGTTTTTTATCAAAAATATTTATAAGGGGGATTTTTCAAGGGGGTGTTTTTAACTAATGTTTGTTTAAGTAATTGTTTGAAGGAATTTTTCGAATGAAATTACCCCTTAACATTTGATTCTCTAGACAAAAAAAAAAGAAAAAAAAAAAGAATGGAAAGCAAATAAAATCAAATTTAGGCTATGTATAATTAATAAAATAAAATTGAGTACAACCGCACTGGAGAGAAAAAATCCACCATGGCATTGGAATAAAAGATGAAAAAATTAAGGAGCTTAAGAACTCCTTCAGTGCAATTGATCTTTAGCAACCATTATAACAGTTAATTATTTTAAGAAAAATAATTAATAATTTACCATATTTCCTTCGTCCAATTTCATTTCCTTAATTCAATTATGCTAATGCAAGGTAAGTGGACTAAAATAGGCAATTAAAAAGCAACATAATTTTTTTTTTTCAAATCTAAATTTTTTTACTTAATTGAGAACACGAAATACGCCCCAATTAACTTTTTTAGACCAAATTATTGTACTGGATATACTCAAGTTAATGAAGTAAAAATATGAACGCTTTTAATGTGAAAGGACGTCATTGCCCTCTATTCAATTCACAATAATTTAATTATAAAAGACATTTAAGTCATTTAATTGGAGAGAAATTCATTTATCATATACTACCACCTACTACTTGAAAACTAGACCCTGTGGACGAAATATAGGGGGTAATTTATGGGAAGTTTACTCACTCATATTATTAAAGATGTTTTTTTTTCTTCAAATTTTTATTAATAAGATGGTAAGAAAACAAAGGAAAAATGACACTTTTTACATGCAAATGATTTGTTCAATTACATGTTTGAAAAAAAAATTATAATAATAAAAAAGTCATAGATTAAGTGAATATAGCTAAGTATTATTGGGGCCTCACACTGTTAAAAGATAAATTGAGAGATGAGAGAAAAAACAAATAAATTATCTGAAGAATAATCTGTTAAGGGGTAATTTCATCCAAAAAAATTTCCTCAGATAACCACTTAAATGGACATCAGTTAAAAACACACCCTTGGGTTAGTTGAGGGGGGTTTTTCCCAACTGTACAATAGTAAAAAGGGGTTTTTTTGTAATTCGCCCAAACAAATTTGCCAGAATTTGCGGTTGAACATTTTTTTTTACCTTTATTCAATTTTCACTTATTCACGTGTGTCCATCTCGCACCATCTATTAATTATTCAATTTTAGACAATAATTTAAGATTGATGTTATTTAATATTGTTTAAATTAAAAAAAAAAAAAAAAAAAAAAAAAAAAACTATGAACTATTGTCATTTTACAAATAAGTTCCAAACTATAAATTGTACCCTAAACTAATGATATGTTACAATTGAGAACAAACTCATCACTGGAGACTATTTTATCATTTCTCAATAAATTTTTCATTTCTTATTAAATTGTTTAATTATGTTTGTTCTTATTTAAGTATTAATTATACTATTTTCCTTAATTTTATTATGAGTATAAATTTACCATAAAAATGGGAAAAAAAAAAATTAGAGTTGCGATTACCGGTTTCTAAAATGATTAACTTACTACTAAAATTTTATTATTTATAATAAAAATTATTATACTTAGTTTAAACTTCTTTACCGTAAAAACAAAAAAAAATCAAAAAATAAAAAAATCATAAAATAGATTCATGAAAATTAATAAACTACTTAAATAAAAAAAAATACTTTCTCTTTCATATAATATATTCATGAAAATGCTTGAATTGTTTTGAAATTTTATGCTTAATATTTTATTCGTAAAATTAATTTAAAAAATTAAAGGTAAATTTTATACAAATTTAATGGAGAATATGTCATCAACTTGGTATGATCTTTTTTTCATAATGTATTTAAAATAAGAAAAAAATGAATTAAGCACAATTCAATATAAAATGGCATTGTGGTTATTTGATGAAAAATATGACGGTTACGGGGATACTTTTCAATAAAATGTGATAGTTTAGAGGTATTATGCACAAATTATCATATTTATATTTATATATATATATATATATATATATATTTTACATGATACACTTTTAACAGTATAAAAATAAAACTAAAAAAATATATATTGTGGTATAAGTGCCAAAATAACCCAGAGGAGTTATGCATCACTTGAACATTTCACATTTTTTTGTACAATAAAAATGCGAAATGTTGTTAGAGTTCAAATTAAAAATAATTTTGGTTAATTGCACTAACACCCCTTGAGGTCTCGATTAATTTCTCTCGACAGTTGCTGATCAATGTGATTTTGGACAATGACACCTTTGAGGTTTCAAATGACATATTTTTCTCTTAATATTTTATTCAATTAATTCAAAAAATATCAGGCATGTTAAATGACTAAACTACCCCTCATCAATTTCCTCTTTACACGTGTCTCCCCCTCTGAAATCCCTCTCTTTATCATCCCCAACCACCACCACAATATAAAAATAAAATAAAAAACCAAAATAGCCCCAAACACCGTCACAATAAGACACTACCATCATCATAATAGAAAAAAAAAAAACAAAAAAACAAAAAAAAACAACAACACAACAATCAAACATTACCATCACCACCACCACCACGATTAAACGGTACCATCAACATAATAATAATAATAAAAATAATAAAAAAAAACCTTTAACACCATATACTATAGTATTACTATTTAAATATTATGTAATGATATAACATTATATATAGATAATTATTATTATAAAACAATAATATATATAATTTATTATAAAATATAGTAAATAATAAAATGAAACTATACAAAATAAAATAATTTGATTATAAATCAAGACTATAATTTGATTATATATCCTTAAGACAAATTCGTCCCGTTATGGTGTTAATGGACTCAGTAGTGTCTATTTTTCAAGATATAACGATTTATCTTCCTTCGGTAGTAGCACTGCAAACCGAAAAAATGGGCGAACCGGTTTGGTGTAATACTCTCTTTCTGAAGTAGACTTGAATTCAAACTCAAACTCACAGACTAAGACTCGAACCCACAAACTAAGGCTCGATCCCACAAGAAGAAATAAGGAGGAAGATCATTCAGAAATTAAGAAGATTGATTTATGAATGGTGTGCTTTATAAATGATCCCAATGGGGTTTATATAGGCAGCAAGATGCCTCTTCAAAAGGGTGCAACCATTGGTTCATAATGGTTTAAAAAAAAAACTGAAAGGTGGTTTGATTTAAATCGAAGCACTGGTTTGAACCAGGTGCAACCCTTTGACGCACTGGTTCGGACCAGTCACACACTTTCAGATGAAAACCAATTTTTTAAATAAGCCCAACCAAAATTAAAGGCCTAATTTCGTTTACTAAAAATTTAACCACACTTTACAACAAAGCCCAAGCCCAAGCCCAAGCCCAAGCCCGAGTCGGGCGTGTGTGGTAACTGATTTGGACCCAAGTTTGCTTAGGTCCTCCCCCTCTTAAAAACTTCGGTACCTTTGGGCCCAAACCCAAATCCTAAACTTGGCTTATCTAAACTTGAATTGGTTTTATCAATTTTGTTTATTTATTTTTATTATTATTTTTTCATGTGGGATGAGCACTTCCCATATTTTGTATACTAATTTAGGCCTATCAAACACCTCACTTTTGAGCTAATTTCTCATTCACCCATAAACGGTTTTAAGAAAATAAATATACCACATTTATTTCTTTGCAGAGAGTAACGTGTTCGTCTATAGATCAAAAAAAATTTCTTAGCGAAATCTACTTCAAATTTCATCAAAAGTTTATGTTTTGTATGTCCCATTTCCAACAATACATACATTATATCTCAAACCCTCCCCCATATATATCACCGCCACCCTCACCATTTTTACCACCATCATCTCCACCTATGACGATCTCAATCGAATACAATCGAATCAATAGGAAGGCAATGCCAAGCAGTGTTTGATACTGATTATGGATGGCATGTTTGGTCCATTCAAAATAGTTAGAAAAGGGGCATTTAGGTATTTTCACGATCAAAAGTAATTGGTGATTAGTTAAAAGGTATTTAAGTATTTTTTTAGGTCCAAGGGGGGTGTGGATGCAAGATTTTTAAACCCCAAAAGGTGTCACTATAATTGACCAAAATTTCAGGGTGTCAGTACAATTAACCAAAAATAAAACAACACTTCCACATAAGCATGCAACATGCATAAATACTTATGATTTTTATACAAAATACCAAATAAAAAGAAAAACTACGAATTCTATATGCCACTCAATCAGATTCTCATAAGAGATTCTTATAAGTCATAACTTATTTAGAGTATTATTCAGTAATCTAGCTGGTAAAGTACCTAATTATTCGAATAGGTGTACTTGTGTTCAAGTCACCTCCCCTAGTTTACCGGGGGATTTATTTTTTATTTTTTTCACTACCAAGCATCCTATGTTATGTTCGGTATACAAAGAAGATAAAAAAAAATTAGTTATGATAAAACTATTTATCAAATGTAATCATGTTTGGAAAAAAAAGAAAGAAGAATAAATAAAATTATTTTAATAAATTTGCCACAAGATATTTTCATATTTAAAAAGCCAAATATATAAATAAGATATGATAAAATAAATACAAATAAATTACTATGGCAACTACCTCTTTTTTTGGTTTAGGGGTTTTACACAATTATGTCAAAGTGCAAAACACTTATATCACAAAATAGAATGATTTAAAAAAATTATATGCCACATTTATATTAAGATGTAGCACTTGTGCAATATATTATATGATAAAATATAATTTTTAAATTTTTTTGCATTGATGAAATATAATAATGTTGATAACAAATTTATTAAAAAATATAATAAATTTTTTAACCTTAGGATTACTTTAATTGCAGAAGAGGATCCAAGGGTGGATCTATGTGTATGTTTAGGTGGGCTAAAGTCCAAAAAAAAGAAAAAAGAAAAAAGAAAAAAAATTACTATAAATAATTTTAGCTCAGTCTAAAAAAAATTTATTACTAATTATTAACCCGTCTAAATAAATACTAGCTCACCCTCGTTAACAATTTTTATATCACCGCTTGAGACATCGCCTCACAAGGTTAAGTCTAGATTAATGTTATATAACATATTCTATTAAGAGTATTATCCAATAAAGATTAATTTTTCTATTTTCCCTCCTAGTTATCCAAACACACCGTTTTTAAGCCATGAAATTCCCTCAATTTCATTTCATGTCCACGTGACTCTCCAATCCAAACACTTTCTTAGTCTATCAAGTACACACTATTATTGAGTGAGGAGCAGCCAAGGACACCACTAGGAGGACACAGAGGAGAGAGGATGAAAAGTTTCCTCTGCAACTCCTCAACTCCATTTCATGCACCACCAACCACAGTCCCTCCTCACCACAAAAATACAGTTTCCTCCAACATTCTCAATTGGCCTCAGAAAACCCTAATTGGTTCTCTTGCTGGCACTATCTCCTTTGGCCTCCTCATTTCTTCGCCTAATTCTTCCATAGCGTTCGAGTCTCCCTCGTCTATTCAGAGCTCAGCTTCTTCGACGACGACGGAGTATTGTCGCGAAGTGGAGATTAGAGAAGAGAGGTACGAGAAAGCTCCGGAATTGGTGACGAATGAAGAGATTGTGGAGGAAGCTTGGGAGATTGTCAATGACAGCTTTCTCGATACCGGTCGCCATCGATGGTCCCCTGAGATATGGCTGGTGACAACCTCTCTCATCCTCCCTTTGTGTAATTACACATGTTATATATTTGTACCAAACATGTAAAGTCTGGGAAAGGCAAAATTTTGGTTGGCATAGACACCAGTAACTAATTTCACTTGGTATTGTGGAGGATGTTTACAGATTCTGTTTGCTTGGTCTGTTAATTATTTAGGTTTTCCCAAAAGATGCGGGGATAAAACACCTACTTGTGTAACTAATTAAATATTATAAGTGCTTAGGAAAAAAAATATATTATAAGTGATCGTTGATGTTATATAGATCAAATGAAGCAATCTTGCTATATATATATATATATATATATTTTATTTTTTATTTTATTTTTTCCTTTCATCATCATCTTCATATTATCTTTTGTAATCTCACTTTTATAGTTTTATGATCTCTTCAACATTAATTTTTGATAATCTTCTTCTTTTTATGAATCGAGTCGTCTCACAGTTTCACTTCAATTTATTTTTAACATGTTTGTCTAGAAGTGTTAGATGCCAGTACGGTAACTTTAGACAAATCAGAAAATAATATAACTTATGTGAATCTTTTACCACCTCTTTGTCATTTTTTGTTGTTGTTGATGATGGTGGTGTTGGGCCTCTTATAGCATCCCACAGTTCACCACTACACATATAAAGGCCCCCTGATCCACATGCACCATGAACTTAGTGGAAAATTCCCTAGGAGTGGTCCCAAAAGGATTTGAAACTCCCAAACTCCAAGATGTGAGGTTAGAGCCTTGTTGCTACCCCCTTGGGTTGCCTTTCGGTCAGATATAATGTATATTTGGAGGGGAAGCCAAGGTTTAAACACCGCTATCGATTAAAATTATATATAGCTAATAGTACGAGGGCAAGCCTTGGTGCAACGGTAAAGTTGTTCCATTGTGACCTGGAGATCTCGGGTTCAAAACAAGGAAACAACCTTTCTGCATGCAAAGGTATTGCTGCCTACATCTGACCCTCCCCAGACCCCGCAATGGCGGGAGCCTCAGTACACTGGGTTTGCCCTTTTTATAGCTAACAATACAAGTTTAAAGTTTAAACCTGCATTACTATTCTTTTATTCTCTTTGGTTGTCATTTCACATATAGGCATTGCTATCTTGTTATTAATTTCGAGTTCTTGTTTGTCAGTTCTCATTGTCTGGCACTTTCGGGTTGCCCAATACTGGAGTATTTATGGTATATTTGCCTTCTCTACTTCCAGCAAAAGAAAGAAGATATTTTAGGCACGTCCATTCAGACAAGATCAAAAGCTCATGATATTATAAGGCGGATGTTGGCAAGCTTGGGTGACCCTTACACACGTTTTCTTTCTCCACCGGAGGTAATTAGTCTTCAATTTTCTATTCTTTCTTTCTTCTTCTTCTTCTTCTTCTTCTTCTTCTTCTTCTTTTTTTTTTTCGTGCATTGTTATAATTTTTTGCATTCATGTAAAGTCAAATATAGCCAACTTGTTTGCAGATGCTTGTTCTGCTATAAAAAATGTCCAAATTTCATATTAAGGCAACCATTGAATTGCATGTTTAAAAATGGAAGAATTTCATAGCTATCTGTCCTTATAAGTTGTCTGTTTTTCCCTATTCTGCACTTGAAGCCAAGTGGTTTTCTTTGTCCTGTGGGAGAATCTGTATTTTTTTTCCTTCTATTTTAGGTCATATTTTTGTTTTCAAAATTAACATTTCAAAAACTTGTTCGTTTATTATTGACAACTTTTATTCCTCTAGTTCTATTACTTAGGGTAAATTACGGCCATACCTTCAGTGAAATACTCCTCAATACAACTAAACATTCCTCCATTGCTGGTCCTGCATTGCGGGAGAGGAACATGCAGAGTTCCAAGTAGCTACATTTCTTTGGTCGGAGGATTACAATCAGGCTTAGGGAAAAAGAAAAAAGAAAAAATAAAAAAGAAAAAGGAACATTGGAGTGGAGTCTGATATGTTTTATCTTTTATTTTTGTAATGACTCTCATATATATATATATTTTTGGTCTGTGTAAGGCTAGTTTTGATGATTCTGAAAAGTGCAAGTCTAAGGGGTCTGAGGTCTAAGATGAATATGGTCTTATCGAGATATATTTTCTCTCTGGTTGCTTCATAGGGACAAAGAGGCGCATCTCATTTCTTAGATTTTTTTACCTTTTTTGCTTTGCCCCCTTTTTTTTTGGTGTAAAAACCTAGCATGTACTGTGTATATGGGCTTTAGCCTCCGGAGTTTTGTTATTTCATCGAGAAAAGAAAAAGAATTGTGCTCTTAAAAAGGTGATTAGCAGGATGCACCATACCACAATTTAGAAAAACGATAGTTATTCCTCAGAGTTTACAGTAGTTCTCTTCACCTTGTTGTTCATGTGATCCATTAAACATTACGTTATAGGCTAGTGATTTGCTTTCCTATAATTATGTTTCCTAACTGATTGCGTTTAGATTAGTGACATTTTGCTGATGCTAGATCAGTCATTCAGTCCTGAACTCTTCTTTTGCACCTGACTTTGATCCCTTATATCAACATGTTGTTTTTACTTAACAGACTTTGCAGTGTTCTTATTCAGCATATGTTACTTTTATCACTATTGAAAGTTCTCCAGGATGGCAAGGTATGACATGACTGGAATTGGAATAAACCTTAGGGAAATTCCAGATGACAATGGAGCTGTGAAACTAAAGGTTTTAGGGCTAATATTGGATGGCCCTGCCCATACCGCGGGTGTGAGACAGGTAGATGAAGTCAAAACTCAGATGCAAATGCTAATGTTCATTCTGCTTTATCCCTGTCTCTGTGCTAAGCTAAATGTTTCTATTTAGCCACAAGTTGATGTAATGCTACAAATATTTCTGTGCTTTAAGTATGACTGTTGATATGTGTTTTCTTGGGATGGCTAATAGGCTGTCTTGTTATTTTCTTTTAGTTCATCTGGTGTTTTGTGTCTACGACCATAGCCTGTGAAGGCCACTTTAGGAATCTTTATTAATTTATTTTTGTTAAGTTAGAATATTAGTGAAAGAAAACAGCAGAACAAGGGCAAACCAAGGCAACCCCACAACAGAATACAACTTTGTGAAGACACCAAGAAAAACCTAACAAAAATAGCCAAAAGTGGGGTAAAGAAAGGACCAATTTTCAAACAAAAGAGAGACCAAACTGAATACACCTATTAAATAAACTGAACAGAGCTATAAAGCAGCAATAAGAACCTGAATTTGGAATCTTCATCAATTATAGGGTTAAGTGCATTAAACCCCCCTTGAATTTTCTTCTCTCTCTCAAATAATACCCCTAAATTATTAGAAAGACACTTAACCCCTTAAACTATGCAATTTGTTGCAAATGGTTAGTTGTCCATCCAAAATTTAACGCTAAAGGCTGTCACGTGAGGCACATGAATGGCAAAAATTTTAAAAGACAGAAATGACCCTAATTACCTTTATGTGGATTCTATAAATATATATACATATATATATACATATACATACATGTTATATGTCTACAAAATCCCCAATTCTAAGAACTGCAATTACCATCTTGTTTGAATAGAAGCTTCATTCATAGCCATTAGAGGAGAGAAAGACTTTCCAGAGAGAGCTACGGTTTGTGGTTTAAGTTTTAGCTTACTGCCTTCATTGATTTATAGCAACTCTCTCTCTCTGTATATAGAGAGACACAGAAAATGAGATGGAAATATATATATATATATATATATAGCTACTGAG
>JAOTQH010274489.1:0-10517 GCA_025631255.1 Cornus kousa
ATTTTATTGAGAAGCCACATTTTGTAATCCTAACAGACATTTTATATTGTATCTTTTACTTCTGCTTTGTGCTATTGGTCGTTAGGGGAAAGAAAAAATTGAAGCCATAGTCTTGGAACTGTCTGAACCAGAAGTTGTTGACCTTAGTTCTGAAGCCTTCACAAAGATGAAGAAACTAAGGCTATTCAAAGTCCACAATGTGGTGTTCAGTAAAGGTCTTGCACATCTTCCAAATGAATTGCGGTGGCTTGATTGGCACGCATACCCTTCAGGCTGTCTGCCTGCAAGTTTTCAGGCAGAGAATCTTGTTGAACTTAGCATGTGTTATAGCAGCATTAAACTACTTTGGAAAATAAATAAGGTTTGCTCAATATTTATATATTTTAACTTTATTGAATATACTGTTGTGTTCATGAAAGCCTGTATTTTAATATTTTCCATTTGTTTCAACAGCCTTTGACCAAGTTGAAAGTCATGAACCTTAGTCACTCCCATAGACTATCTAGGACCCCAGACTTCACAGTTGTTCCAAATCTGGAGACACTGATTCTTGAGGATTGTACGAGTTTGGTAGAGGTTCACCCTTCCATTGGAGTTCTCAAAAGGCTCGTTTTTGTAAGTATAAAAGACTGCAAAAATCTTAAGAGATTTTCTAATGGTATTCACTTGGAATCTCTTGAGACTTTTATTCTATCAGGCTGCTTGAAATTAGAAAATTGTCCAGAAATCTTGGGGGATATGGTATGTTTATCAGAACTTTTTTTGGATAGAACTGCCATAAAAGAACTGCCCTCGTCAATTGAACATCTCACTAGCCTTGCTTTGATGGATTTGAGTGAATGCAAATACCTTACGAGTCTTCCAAGAACCATTTGTAGGTTGAGTTGTCTGAAAACTCTCACTCTCTCTGGCTGCTCAAAACTTGAGGAATTGCCAGAGGACTTGGGAAATATAAAATCTTTAGAGGAGTTTCGCGCAAATAAAACTGCTATCAAACAACTACCATCATCCATTAATCATTTGGAAGACCTCAAAGTCTTATCCCTCAGTGGATGCAAGGGAACAATATCTCAGTCATTTTTTTCATCTTGGTTTTTACCAAGGAAACGTGAAGATTCTATGTGTTTGGTGCTTCCTTCTTTAACGGGTTTGTATTCCTTAACAGAACTTGATCTTAGTGATTGCAATTTGTCTCAAGAAGGGATCCCCAGTGACCTTGGTAGCTTATCCTCTTTGAAAGAGTTGAATTTAAGCAGAAACAATTTTGTCAGTTTACCTGCAACCATCTCCCATCTTTCTCAACTTGAATCCCTTGAGTTAGTAGGCTGCAAGAGGCTAGAAGCATTACCAAAGCTTCCATCATGTATTGCTACATTACTCGCAGATGATTGCCAATCATTAATAAGCATCGGAGATCTGTGCACAAAAAATATATCACTGCAGAAGGTCACATTCACTAATTGCTTTAAGCTGTCGGAGAATAAATGGAGTGAAAATGTGGTTGAAATGTTGATGGGATATCTGTTTCAGGTTATTCTCTCACCCTCTTTCTATATATATATATATATATATAAGCACATGTATATCTGAATTAATGAATCACGTGTTTTCTTGGTACAGAGGCTGTGTGTTGTAAATTCTTCTTTTAGTATTCAGTTTCCCGGAAGAGAGATTCCAGAGTTGTTCTGCCATCAGAATTTGGGTACTTCAACAAATCTGCAACTGCCTCCAGATTGGTGTAACAAGAGATGTATGGGGATTGCGGTGTGTGCTGTTTGTGACTTTGCAATTGTAAACTCAGATATGTATATGGTTTTATGTTTTGTAGACTGTAATAATAAACGGTGTACTCTTGGGTCGGGTTACTTTCGGATTCCCACTGGTACGAACGTTGATTCCGAACATATCTTGCTTAGCTATCTTCCAACTCATTTCCTTCGGAATGGGGGTCGGAATCCGAACAAATGGTGCCAACTTGAGGTTTACTTTAATCTTTCGAAAAAGAAGTTGTCTGCTAAGAAGTTTGGATTCCATGTAGTGTGCGAGAAAGATGTGAAAAATTGGAAGGATGGGTGTGGGAATTTGGGAATTATTGACGGGTCAGATAAAGCAGCAGCAGTGGAAGACAAAAATAATACTCTCAAGAGAAAGCGGGATGACTATGACCCCCCAACCCCATGATGACGCACAAGGCAATGCAAGTGCGTCGTCTAATGATGATAACAGCCCGCGCTCTAAGAGAGAGTGTCCCATGAATGCCTCGTCATCGACTCTTCCTCGTGACCAAATGCACGTCCTCTCTTGAATTCTCTCTCTCTTTCTAGTTTCTACTTTGTTTCTCTACTTTTCGCTCTCTCTGCCTCGACTCTTCCTATCTCCTCTCCAATTTTGGCTCTCTGTCTCTTTTCCATTTCGCAAACTCTTTTGAACATACAAGCCCTCTTAACCCTAGTCTTCTCATCCCATATATTATTTTCTTGTTTTTGATTCTTGTTAGCCATTTGTATTCGTCTTAAAGAACAATTGCTCTCTTTTATCTCAAGTTTGTACCATGTAATTTGTATTTGTTGAATGTTAGATTTTGTTAGTGTTATATATATGAATTGTATTGAATTCAATGAATAATATTAGAGTACAAAGGGGTTTATATAGGAGAGGACGTGTGGAGATCAAGTAAATCCTATATATGGTAATGAGAGTAGGTGAAGACAACTAATCCTAACCATTATATACAATAGGAAATATAATCTTTCAGTCCCCCTCAAACTCAAGTTGAGTGTGAACTCAACTTGAGCTTGTAGACAAGATCATAAAAGCGGTGGCGAAGCTGATTCAACATGTTGATGGTGCTTTGGGAAGCGTATAATGACCACTGATGGCGCGTGGTGACGCGGTGACAATTGTGACGATCTGACACATTGAGGCGTATGTGAGCAATGGTGCATGGTGGCACGGTGACGGAGATGATCTGACATGTTGAGGTGCGGGATTACCGCTATTGCTCGTGGAAGCGCATGGAAAAGAGGGATTATGACTTGAAGCGAATGGAAAAGAGGGATTATGACTTGAGGCGTATGGTGGCGCGGTGATGGAGCTAATTCGACACGTTGAGGTGCGGGATTGCCGCTGTTGCGCGTGGAAGCGCATGTAAAAGTGGGATTACCACTTAAGGCGCATAGTGGCAAGGTGACAAAGCTGATCCGACATGTTGAGCATCTCTGAAGGAGACATCTCGTTGGGTTTCCTTAATGAAAATTTAAACAACGAGGCTTCCCTTTACGGGGTATCCCTAGGCGGGGCTTCTCTAAATGAGTCATCTCATTGGTTTCTCGGAGGTATACTTAGACAACGAGGCTTCCTTGGATGGGGTATATGAAGATCTTGGTATGCAGAAGCGTGAGTTTGCCAGCTGATCGCAGTTGGGGATGGGGTTGATGGTGCCCCGACAGTGACGATAAATTGATAAACTGTTTACTAGTTATCTCAAAGCTCTGATACCATGTTAAATATACGAATTGTATTGTATTGAATAATATTATATAAGAGTCCTATATATAGAAGAAGGTTTGGGGGTAGGTGAGTGATGAACAAGTAGCCTATAGATACTAATATGGTAGGTGTAATCATATATGGTAATTTTGTAGTATGCAAGAAACTATGTGGTAGCTAAATGGGTAAACTTGTAATCTATCAGCCCCTCTCAAAGTCAAGGTGGGTTATATGAAACCATCTTGAGTTTGAAAACAAGATCCTTGACAGCAACCTAACAAAAATTTGATGGAGATGGATTTTCACTCATGATGAAGATGGAGGCACAATTAACAACTGACATGGCACTACCGCTAGCATCGCTGCTAACCGTGTTTGACATGGCAGGTGACATGGCACTTCTGCTGGCACCACTATTGACTGTGTCTGACATGGCAACTGTCGTGGCAGGTGACGCACTACTGTTGGCATCGCTGTTGATGTGTCTTGGAGGCTTATTAGGCGGCCAAATAATGCTTTTACTGATTAGACTTGAGACTGAAGGTTGGAATGCGGAAGCATAAGTTTGAAGGTTGATTGCCGCCGGGGATGGGGTGATGATGCCATCTCGACAATGATTATGATAAACTGATAAACTGTTTACAGTGATCACAAAGCTCTGATACTGTGTTAAATATATGAATTGTATTGTATTGAATGAATTATATAAGAGTATAGAGTGTTTTATATAGGAGAGGAAATGTGCGGAGCGTAAGTAAACTCTATATATGGTAATGGTAGATATGGTAATACAAGTATGTGAAGACAACTAACCCTAACCCTAATATACAATTAGAAATCTATATATGTCTGCTGAAGGAAAAACGTACAAGATTGATGGTATAAATTGAAGTTTTTTCCAATATATTTTTTAAGCTTTTGTATGGTGTATTAATTTTGGGAGTTTTTCTCATGTGTTGATAAGATAACAAAAAGGAGGTAAATGGCTTTTGGTTGAATAATTTTGAATTATAATGGCTTGGTTTCTAATGAAGATGAAGATTTAGAGTTTCTTCCACATTAGGTTAAATTTGTTGGATTTTAATATAGTAAACCACATGTAGAAAACAAGAATACTGCAATTAATCAAGGAGGAGGTTCAGGTTTGGGCATCGTACATGATTGCTGGTTAAATCACATAGTACTTTTAGATTTTGGAGAATTTCCTAAGAGTCCTTTGAGAGAATTTCTTGCAAAATTTTAGTGTGCTTTACCGCCTTCTGAGTGTTGTCCTTTGATGGGGCTGAATAAGAGTTTTGAGTCCTTTATATATAATAACAACAGGGGGACAATTTCTCTATAAACAAACATACCTAGAAACTTAGATATCTATGGTTAGAATTAAATCTTACAAAAAAAGCTGAAAAATCACAATCCAACAGTATGAAACTATCCTCCCAATAGACCACAAAATTAAAAATTAAAACCCAATACATCAAGTATAGATAATCAAATTGCAATCCTATTTTAGAAAATGTAATACATAGGACCACAATTTTTATTTAAAAATTCCAACAATCTACCACTTGGTTCATGCACTTTAAGTTTTATAAAAATGACACAATGGATTGCAACGCATTTTAGAAAAGTGGAGTGGCCACTTATTTTGTTTTGAAAAAAATAATTATCTAAATGAGTTGATTGATACTTTAGAACAGTTTCCTCCATAGCCTTCCTTAATAGTGGATCATGAATGCGTACACAAGTAATATATTAGTCTAAACAGTTCCATGGTCTCAAAAGTGATTTCACCTAGGATTTAAGAAAATATAGTGTGGTTTTTATTGCATTTCATGATATGTGCAAACTGCAAGTGCACTAAATGCACACCTCACCATCCGCCTTTCTTCATACCATCACGGTATGTCACCTAAACATATTACAATAAATAGCCAACCTCATGTTCAGTGTGAGGGTTTACGAAAATGGAGGATATTCTCATGGAGCGTGAATACTCCCATTTGAAAACTTTAATAAGTATGTTTGAATTTACCGATGTGATGCCAATCTCACATCTAGCCCAAATAACCTCATAAGTGAAAATACCACTCCCAGACAACCTTTAATAATTAGATTAGATTTTCCGATGTACCAATCTCACATCTAGACCAAACAGCCTTATAAGTGAAATAACATGGGCAAATATAATAGCACGTGCATAAATCACATATATCAAGATAATAATGATGATGATGTATCATAACATTACTTTGAATGCAAATAACTGTCACCATAAGGCATAAACTAAAGGAAGGTAACTTTCACCAGAAGGCATAAGTGAATTGTAAAGTAACTGCAACGTAACATGATATAAAATAAATACCGAATATTATAACATAATGTCTCTCGAACATCTATCCGAATCATGTGCTTTTTAAATAGTTTAAAATCTTCAGCTTAATACATTTAGTGAGAGGATGTAACATCATATTTTTCAATTCCATCTGGGGAACCTTAATAGCACCTTCTTTAACTTTCTCGCACTCGAAAAGGTTTTTTATTTCTATGTGCTTATTATGCTTGGTCATTTTTAAATTTTCTTGTACTTTTTGAAAACTTCATTATCATGGAAAAATTATAATATCATATACCACATAAATGTCATTGCTAGCTAGCAAAATATCATTAACAAATAGAATAAAAATAATAAAACCACTCCCACCGAATTTGAGGTATATGCGTTAATCCACAACATTCTCTTTAAATCCATGACTAGTGATCACCTCATCAAACTTCAAGTACCACAACTGTGAAACTTGCTTAAGCCTATAAATGAGTGACAATGGTAAGAATAACTCATAAAAAGTCCATTGATGAAATTGGAGGAAAATCTCAGACAAATCAACACGTGACCTTTGCTTAAGCCCTTAGCCATTAATTTTAGCCTTATCCATACACCTCAAAATCACTAACTACATCACACCTTCAAGCTCTAGAAGATCTACTAAGATAAACAGACTTAGGAACTAGATTGGAAATCGAAAGATGAGGCTGCAAAAGACACTACAATGCTCTAGGCTCCCACTAGATTCACTACTTTTAATAAAATTTTCAATACATATAACTTCACAACAGTCTCTATAGATCCAAAGAGACAATAAAATCTACAACCCCTTAATTTTTCAGGATACCAAAAATAATAAATGAGAGAGTGAGAATCAAGCTCATTGATATCTCCATTATATAACTTTGCCTCTACAAGGAATCCTCACACTTTCTCTTTTTTGCAACTTTATTCTGCTCAGGAGAACTAAGAGTAGTGTATTGTGGAATAATGCCCCGCTTCTTGAGTTATGTACTGAAAGTCTTATGATTCACACACTCCTTATTAATTCTCTCATAATATTCTCCACCTCGGTCCAATCTTAAAACTTTAATATTTTAAACTAGTTTTCAACGTACTTTAGCCTGATAGATTTTAAACACATCAAGTGTTTCGGACTTCTGGCATATTAAGTACATATATGCCATACTTTGAGAAAACATCAATAAAGGTAATGAAATACCTTTGCCCACCTTGAGTTACAATAGGAAATTAAACACAAATGTCAGTATACATAGGTCCAGAAGACCGGATACAAATTAGCCTCAAAATTGATTTATTGATTTATTTATTTATTATTATTTTTCTGCATCTTTCCCTTGACACAACACATTAATCATAATCTAAAAAATTTAGTGGTCCAATAATTCCATACTTGACCAAGCGTTCAAGCCTCTCGACATTCCCCAACTCCTATGAATCCTCTCTAACCAAAGCACATGTTGATCTGGAAGGCATTAAGTCTATACAAAAATAAGAATTAGGTAGGATCACACTTGAATCTATCCACCATGTCAATACACGTCCTTTTATCAAGTTGGGCTCAAATAGTAATATAACAATTTTATTTCTATTTGCATTCAAACCTTTAACTAAGAGAATACTTTCTTACTTTTTTCTGAATAGAATTACAACATATAAATACAAAATTTTACGGCTAAAAATAGCATAGGACAATAGTACATACAATCTCCTAATTCTGACAAGAAAAATTCAACTAAACTAATATGAAAAAAATTCTTAGACAATCAATTTTACAATTGTATATTTGTAACAGCCTATACATATTGCAGATCTTTCGGAGTCTGTCATTTAAGTTGGCAGATTTTTCAACACTCCTCCTCAAGCTGGTGAATAAATATTCCTCATTCCTAGCTTACTTATAATTGTTTGAAATGACTGATTCGAGAGTCCATTGGTCAAGATATCGGCCATAAGGAGTACAAATTAGCCATTTGTCAAGTTTTTCTTTTATAAAATGACGATCCACATCCACATGCTTGGTTCGGTCATGCTGTACTGGATTACGAGCTATGCTGATTGCTGACTTGTTATCACAATAGAGTTTCATTGGCCATTCCCATTTATTTCTAAGATCATTTAGTATTATTTTTATCCAATGGAGTTCACATATTCCATGTGCCATAACTCTAAATTTCGCCGCACTAGACTTTGCCACTACAGACTGTTTCTTATTTCTCTAGGTTACTGAATTTCCTCCCAAGAACATACAATAACCTGATGTTGACCTTCGATCTGTAACTGACCCTGCCCAATCAACATCCGTATAGGCTTTTAGGACCATTCTTCCTATTTTTTGAAATTGAATATCTCTATCTGGTGATGATTTTAGATATTGGAGCACTTTAAAGATTGCTTCCATATGTATTTCTTTGGGATCATACATAAACTGGCTTATCACACTAACAACATAAGTTATGTCGGGACTTGTGTGTGACAAATATATCAATTTTCCCACTAGGCATTGATGTTGTTCTTTATCTACCAGAGTGTATAGTTTACGCTCATCAAGTTTGTGACATGATTCAATTGGGGTTTGTGTTGGTCGGCATCCTATCATTCCTATTTTCCTTTAGTAAATCTAGTTTGTATTTTTGTTGTGAAATTACAATCCCTTCTCTAGAGTGTATCTGTAGGAGGTATCTGAGTTTTCCTAAATCTTTAGTTTTGAACTTTTTTGCGAGCTACTCCTTCAGTTTCTCCATTTCCTCAAAAGTCATTTCCTTTTACAACTATATCATCAACATACACTTTAAGGGCTATTACTTTATCCATCTTTGAATGTTTGATTGTAATACCCCTATATTTTAAATGATTTAATTATTTAAATTAATTGCTTTTAATTTGATTTAAATGATGTATTTAATTTTAATTGAGTGCTTAAATTATTAATTAATTATTATTATTATTATTATTTTTTTAATTTGTGTGTTATTATTATTATTTGATGATGCGACATGTTCGTGTTATTTAATTTGAATGCAATTATTTGAATTTTTTGTATAACTATGCTTGTGCGTATGCTATGTGTATTTGTGAATTATGTATTGGTTTTAATTATTTAATTTGTATTGGTTTTAATTTATTTTATTTAAATTTTGCTTTGGGTTGCACTTGAATTTATATGGGTCAAGGGACTTGGTATTGGGCTAAGGAGAATGGCCTAAATGGACTAAATTGGACTCAAAGCCCAATGTTATGAATGTCTATATGTATTGATATATATGCATATATATATATATATACACACTACTGGTATTATGGATTTATTTATATATACGTAAAATATATTGATTTATTTATATATACACTACTGGTATTATGGGTTGCACTTGAATTTATGTATTGATTTATTTTATGTATATATAAATAAATCCATAATACCAGTAGTGTGTATATATATATATATATACTAGATAGAATCACGTGCAATGCACGTGGCTCTAACTGAATCATATTTTGAAATAATAAAATAACTTCAGTGAAAAATAAAAATAATTTAGAAATCAAATAAAGAGAGAAAAATCTAAAATGAAATTAAAAATAATTGATAGTAACATGCAGATAAAAGTGCTAAATAATTGACTATTAATCTCAAAGATAAATAAGGATTAAACATTAGTGAGTCAATTCTTTCGACACTTTTCATCATCTTCAAAGTCCCTTTATGCAAAACTTTATGAAAATCCTAATATTCTTACGGTATTTGTAGCCGAATAATTGAAGAATATAATTTTATTTCGCAAAGTAATGAAAAAAACTATTGAATCAATTATACAAGAGATTTATTATATCAAATCATATGATGTATTAGAATATAACAATAACGTTTATAAATACTATATATTTTCATATCAATAGATTTCAAAACTTGCAATAAAAATTAAATAATTATATTTGCCTGTCTTATATCTATTATTATTATTATTTTATTTTATATGATTGAAAAGAATACAATATACATGATAACATATTATATAGAGATCTATAAAGTTGTTCAGACACATCGTTGGAATTTATTTTCCAAGCTATTAAAATTCATAGATAGTACGTAAATAGATTTTTGTGAAAGAAAATTGTATAAGAGACTAAAAATAGATGAAAGAGATGATATAAAATAAGTATTGCTATTTATTCATAAATTAAGAGATAAAATAAGTATTACGATTTATTCATAAATTAAGAGACAACTAAAATTTTCCAGGGGAATATATAAGAGGGTGGTAGATTTTTGTGAAAGGAAAGCTTTAAAATAAATAAATAAATAGATGAAAGAGATTGTATAGTCAATGTTAAAATTTATTTATAAATTGAAATACTTTATGTAAAGAATGTTATTAGTTGGTTGAATAAACACAACTTTTAAATTTATTAATTAATATTGATAATTTATTATTCAAAGGGAGTGTTTAGTCAAGGATTATAAAACTTCTCTTAACTTACTAAAGAATCTAGCAAATAGCTTTGGCACTACTTGATGCATGATAGAGTTTTAAATTTAATCAATCAGTTCTAGCAGTAAAGAAAAAGAGTGAAAAAGAAAAAGAATTCAAAATGAAAAAAGAGTTTTAGTTTATGATACTTTCCTTAGAAAAAAGGTGACTTTCATGTGAGTTTTTTTTTTTTTTTTTTTTTTTTTTTAGGA
>JAOTQH010274500.1:0-10517 GCA_025631255.1 Cornus kousa
AATAAACTAGAGAATTAATAGGAAGAATTGAGTCATAGAAATCATAGAAATATACCAAGATTTATGAAGTTCATAAAGCTATAACACTAATCACAACAATATATATAAATCCCCAAAAATATAAATACAAGGGTTTAGATTATATAAGACTTAGGGCTCATCCAAGCCCTAAGTGTAAATCTAGCCAATCATGGAGGAGGTGGATGTGGTTATGAAACCCTCAAAGGCAACCTCCAATCATGGCTCCATTTTCTTTTTCCTCTTCTTCTTCTTCTTCTTTGAAGCTTTAGAGAGAGAGTGTGTGGACTTAGAGATGGATCTTGAGATGTGCCTCCACTTCCCTCTTTTCTTCTAACCCTAATCTCTAACTTTTTCAGAGAGAGAAATAAAAATTACAATGTAAAAATAAAATGATAAAAAGCTCCTTTACAAAATGGGTCATTTCCCTTTATATAGAAGGTCCTTTTCTTAGTCACTAAGTCAAGAATATAGCCCAAAAAACATCTAATCGATCCCGTACTATGTGGTAGGTGGACTTTTGGGCGCGCGCAGGAATAAGACAGCTCACTGCCAGCACATATTCGATCGATCCAACTTTTAAGTTCGATCGATCCAACTTTGATTTTCGATTGATCCAACTTTGATCGATCTCAGAAAAGTTCAATCGATCCAACTTGGCGGCTTTTTAGCATCAGCCTCTTTTTGCTCCAAATCAGTCTCCTTTTGCTTTGGATCCTCACCAAGACTTAGTTTGACTCCAAAAAGGCCTTAAGAAGCCATTTTTAGCCCATTTTAGCTTTATTGACCTAAAAAGAGAAATAACACAAAATTACTCTAAAGCGGGAAAATAAGATAGATAAAGGTCCTAGAATACCTAAGCTTAAGGGGTTTAAATGCGTACTTTTTAGTGCTTATCAACACTCATGTCATACCTACAACTGACCTATCCAACCAAACAAATGGGTATATAACTCCTACGCCCCTAACACTATCATTTTCTAACCAATCGCTACGACTACCATACAACTCAACGAAATGTCCACATCGATTTCATTTGAGGTGTGTGCCCACAACTAGCCCAATGTGGTAGCCTTCTGGTGCCATCTGCACACGCTCACGCACACCTGCCCACAGGGCCACAAAATAAAAAATCAAATAGAATAGGCCACCAAGTTCAAGAAGTCACTCCTTATCCTAACTCAACACAATCTTTGACCAACACTTTATGGTCACCAAACAACATCACATTAAGCTTCTGCCTTCCTCACTGGAAATCAAAACAAAAGGTGCAGTCTACTCATCTTGTCACCAACTCAAAGTCAACCTCAACTCTTACCCCCAAAACGGCAATCTAAGAGACAAACTCTCAACCTTAACATCAGTGAACTTCTAAATAAAAATCTAAATACAAACTTACTCAACCCGTACGACACCGGAACCTTACAAGCCATACACTACATACCACCTCACGTCTTATGACATCTAATCAACTTTGCTTACACGAAAGGGTCCCATGACTCACACACCATCCCCTACTAACCCATCATCCTAAAAGTTCACTCACTACACTAAGAAAACACAACACAAACTCCCGCCTGTGCAAGAAAATGATAACTTCCGTCCCGGAAGACATCTAAGATCAAACCCTATCACCGTTACCAGTCTATAGGGAAAGGAATCCTAATGGAACCTTGTCATTTTAGTATGATTTAAAAATTTAACAATGGAATTAATCTCATAAATACTGTCACTTATCATTAAATATTTAAGCATACTTTAATTCAACAAGTAATTAACACCTAAGCAGGTAAACAAGTCAGCAATTAGGTATGCTTTTCAAAAAAAATTAAACATTTAGCACATAAACATATAAACATGCAATTCAATTTCCCGTATAATCCTAGGTAGGCCTCTACCTGTCGTCCTAATGGTATTCGAACCATTGCTCTGATACCATCTTTGTAACGACCCGAACGCGTAGGTCCGAACCGTTAACCGAATCCTTACTTGAACCCGAGGTTGCCTAAGTTATTCCCATCACTTTTAGAGTAAAACTATCATCATTACACCTGAATTATACCTTTAGGAGGTTTCAAACAACATTCCAATGCTTAGGGTGACAACTTCTGAAGAAAAGGATGAAGAATGCCAGAACAGCTTCATTTCGGTCGACCGAAGTGGAGCTTCGGTCGGCCGAAATGAGCTCCCTACTCCAGTCAACCAAAGTGGCTGAACCCCGAGAGCAAGCAAAAAAATCGGTCGATCGAAATGGCTCTGAGGAGCTCGGACCTGGTGCTGAGTTGCTACACTTGAGGAGATAAAGAGAGATTAGAGTGGAGTCCTTGGGATGATCTAAACTTACCCCAAACATCGAGAAATGAATCATGTTACAATAATGGATAAAAACACCAACACTTGATCTCATTACGACATTATTTGAATTCAATTACATAAGTGTTATACATAGTTATCATGATAAGCTTAATTTACAACAAAAATGAAGTCAAGTTCTAAGTTATAATATGATGTCCATGCCAAATAAACTCAATACATTCCATTTCGTATTGTTATACAAAAATAAGTTCAAGTTTACAAAATGCTTACAAAATGCCCTTCAAGTCCTCTCAAGCCTGTGGTGGATTGCTATCCGCCAACTCTTTGCCGTATCCTGAAAATATTAGTATAAAGGGTGAGCAAATTGCTCAGTAGGTGGTGCCTAAGACACACCTCTAGTGACTCTGTGAATCCAAACAATGAATAGAATAATAGGGGATGGGGTCATGCTACACCGGGAGAAATATAACAACAGCCTCAAATCCAAAATGAATCATGATGCTATGGAATGTCATGTCATGCTATGTCGCTCCCCATTTTAAAAATCCAATGCATCAATTTTCAAACTGTTAATATAACCCATCCGTTGGTGCCTTCGCAGTGACACGAGAGAAGAGTTAGCTACTGTCCCTGACCCTTGGTACCCCTACAACGTCATTTGGGGTCCAGCTAGCTCAACCACGCTAGGGTGTTTCCCTTAGTTCTTGTAATACCCCTAGTTTTAAAAGGGATATAATTGGAATTTTACTATTGATTTTGTTATTTTCATTATTTCTTTTGTTATTCCTGGGTGCTTACGTGGCTATGTGTTGATGTGTTTGTTTAAATTAATTAATTGTTGATTTACATTTATTATTTAATATTTGAATTAAATGGTTTAAGTACTTCGTGTGAATTATTTGAATTATTTAAATAGTTTGATTATTGTGTGCTATTTAAATTGTTTAAATGTATTTAATTATTAATTTACTAATGTATTTAATTTTAATGTTAATAATAGGGTTTTAGCAGGTTGTATATATATATAATTATAAATTATATGCATGTTAATCATTATATCTTACGACACTAGGTTTTCGGTCCATCGGTTTGGATTTCAATAAGGATTAGGGTTTTATCTCTAATTATACAAAGCCTAGGGTTTTGGGTAAGTATATATATATATACTGTTATAAGTCTATTGAGGGGGAAAAGCAAAAACCCTATTTACGACCAATGAGGATAGAGAGGGACGTGAAAACAGAGTAAAAGAAACAAAGAGAGGTTGTGAGGAAACGGTGAGTTTTCAGTCGGGATTTCGGCTGAGGATTTAAAGGACGGACTTATGAGACGTGAAGGGTGAGCAATAAGAGATGGACCAGTGAATTGGAGGTCGCTGGAAATTCTAAGAAGAAAACGAAGTTAAAAGGTTTCAAACCGGAACTGAGAGGCAAGTTCTTCTCTTCCTCTTTCTCTTTGGCTCGTGTTCTATGCACCTAGATAGACTCTAGGGTTTAATAAATCATTAATTGAACATTACATGTTTAGTATACGCTTAATTGATGTTTTGTTGGTGTTGAAATCAATTTTTGTTTCAAGTTGTTTATGCTTGTTTCAGTTCTGTTTCTTGAAGCATGTTTTCTGTTGTAATTTTAATTACTGAATTTGTTTGCACCTTCTGTAAAAAAAACCATGGGAATGTTATTAGAATATTATAAGACTCTTAAGATGGGTTTTAGAAACCAACAAAGGGATAGGAATGGTCCGGAGACGGAGTAGACGGACTGAAGTGAAGTAGAAACGGACTGAAGCTTGCAAACGGAGGGAGAGACGGCTCCATGGAGGGAAGAGGTGGCTCCCCCATGTGTAGAGCTGCCTCTAGAGGAAGAAGAGCAGCCTCTTCTTTAAGAAGAGGCGGCTCAAGGCTCCAAAGAGCCTGCTCTTTATAAACTAGAGCTGGCTCTACTCAAATATATGTATACTGTTAAGTTTTCCACGTCATGTTTGGCACTGTTAGAGCATGGGAAGTGTTTGGATGGATTTGGGACTTAACAGAGGGATTAAGGAAGGGATCTTGGGTGCTATTAAGGCCTAAATTAATTAAAGATTAAATCTAAATTAACGGAGCAAACCGTATAACATTTATGCACAGTGTATACGGTTAAGGGATGGATGAAGATTTAATTGTTTAAATTATTTTTGGCATTTCAAGTGGGTTCTAATATATTTATAAAATTGTTCTAAAAATATTATAAGACACCCAAGTTCATTAGTGAAGAGGAACAGAGGGGTTAGAATGGAACTGTGGTTGAAACATAGTTTCAGTTTTGTTCCTAAGACACGTTTAATTCGTTAGCAAATTTAATCTTTGTTTTTTATTTCAATTGTTGTTAGCAAACTTTTGGGATGTTTTATGGTATTAATAAAACCCTTAGGATCAATTTTTGAAATCAATTGAATAGCGGAAATAGACTGGAGATGAAGCGTAAGGTCAAAATCGGAGAAGGAACTGAACTGAGGCTTGCACAGGGGAAGAAAGACAGCTCCCCCATAGGTAGAGCCGCCTCTAGAGGAAGAAGAGCAGCCTCTTCCTCAAGAATCAGAGGTAGCTCTAAACTGATTTGAGCCTGCTCTACTTTGCCAAGAGCAGGCTCTTCCCAAATTGAAGCAATTTTAACGTACAGATAGTTGTTTTTGGAATAAATTGCTACTGTTAGGTATTTTGGGGTTCTAAAACAGTTTTCAAATTTTAATGGGGCTTCCCATAAGTAATTTAACATGTAATTAAAGTATTGAATTGCATAAATCACCTCTTTGTATTAATGGAAATTAACAGTGCGCTAATTGGCAATTTTGCGTATGGTTAACGGTTAGAAGGAAATAAATTGTCTCAATTTAATTTGACAATTTAGGGTGCTATAACATAATTCTAAATTAAATTTTAGATGTGTAATAGAGTCTTTTAGTTAACAAATTAGACTTGTAACATAGTGTGGCTCTGTGCTAAAAGATTAAATATAATACAAGTATATAACTTAATATGTTGTTATCGGATGGAACGAATTAAATTGCTAAAATTAATTTAGCAATTTAGTGGATTATAATATGATTATAGAATTTATTTTGAAGGATTTATTGAGCCATTGATATATTAAATTTAATCGATGCATGCTCTGGGGGTTAGTTGTTGGATTATTAAATCATTTCCTGCAATTATTCGGATAGTGGTTTTGGTCTATAAATTATTAAACTGTTATTTATATGTTGTAATTTACATGATTTGGATGTTAATTGTGGAATCCTATATATAATATACAATTAATTGAATTATGGTTTTGAACTGTAATTGCTGAAGTATTGCATGAACTATTTTGCGGATACCTGGCTTTGGTTTTTGGATATTAATTACTATACTATTATGCATAGTAGGTAATTTTTACATGGTCTTGGATTTAATTGTTGAATTAATATATATTCTGTCAATTTCATGGATACGGAGGATTCTATACACCGGTATGGGACGGTGTCATACTAGGGATGGTTTAGCTCAAAACGCATAAACCTAACCTATTGGATGAATACGGAGGATTGTATGCACCGGTATGGAACGGTGTCATACTAGTTTGGACAGCACCAGTTGCTAAAGTCCTACCTATACTAGAATAAGGGTACGGATTATAAAAACAGAATCCACCCTATATATATAAGTCTATGCGGCTGAATAAGCCGAACGACTTAAGTCTGTGTAGTTGAATAAGCTGAACGACTTACTGGATTTCTTATGGATGATTGTGAACGGAGTTTATATATATGTTTATGGTACCACGAGATGAGCTTGAGTCTCAGACTCGTTGGTTGGGGTGCGTATATGCAGTGGATGTGTAGCTGGCTACAATAGGTTATTGTGTACCCTGTTAGGTCTAGGTACTCATGCCCACCTATAAGTGCATTTTTCGCATGTTACCTTCTATTCAGGTTGAGACCCCTACTATAGTCCAGTGAATGTCCCTTAGTGTGGATATATATTTATGTATGGATTATATAGAGATTGTGAGGTATCTACGGTGTATCTGCGTATTGGGTTACTGTATGGATTGCAGCTAGATTAGAACTTGCTCGTGGGCCTGACCCACTCTTCTATATTCTTCAGGTATCGGACGGTCCCAATCTCAAGCTTGATCGTGCTAAGCAGAGACTCTTATTTATTCTACCGATAACGTAGGATTTTGTTTCCTTGTTTTAGACTTGAGTTTCATTTTTCAATCGTTGGTGATTGTGGGATATTTTAGGGGTCCACTAAATGGATTCCCAAGTTGTATAGTTTGAGACCGATTTATATTCACGGAGGATCAATTGCATCAGAAAATTTATTATTAATGAAATTTCATTTTGAGGTTTCATTCAAAAGATTTTCATTGTAGTTTCTTTCAGAAAGTTTTTCCTTTTAATCTTATTTATCTTCTGTGTTCGTTTATTGCTAATTGATTTGATACCCTCGGGTAATTAGGCATGGGCCTCGCCAACCCGTATCCGGAGATCCGGGGGTATCACAGTTCTCTCTAGATTTCATTAACACACCGGACCTTTGGTGACTCTGCGGTGACCGGGTTTTTCATAAAATTGCTTTATTTAAACTTTTTCCCAAAATTGCTTTTTCATTATTATTTTTTTTTTAAAACATTTTCCTTCATTTATATCCTATGATGTGCATGTATGTCTCATGCTTTCAATGTCATGGAAATTAGGGATTTTCATACTTCATAATTAAGCGTGCTTTACAAGAATTTTCAAAAAAATTACGCATACTATCATATAACATTTCTAGCCAATTAACAACACAATAAGCATAGAATATTAACACTTAGGCATGCTTTCCATACAAATCAAATAATACACCTAATAGCATGCTTCACATACCCAAGTAAGTTAATTTAGAAACAATCAACTCAATTTAAACATACTTGACAAGAATTATAGTAGAAAAATTCACAAAGGTGCAAGAGAGTGGGAATTAGAAATCCCTACCTCAAAGAGGATGAAAAACCCCCAAGATGGATCTCAAAATCGGAATCCCTAGAGTGCACTAAAACTAAAATTGCTTATATTGATGTGAAGATCTCGTTGTGCTCTTTGAATTGCCGTAAACGACTTCCAAAATTTCTAAGAATTGAGGGAGAAATCTAGGATTGAAGTTTTGAAACTAAAAGAAGAAAAAAAGAAAAGTCTAGAATGGGGGAGAGAAAAGCTTACAGGAGAGGAAGAGAATTGTGAGGCAAATGGCCTTTTGGCCTTTAAAAGATACTAATGGTGGGCCCTACCAAAAATTAATTTATTTTCCTTTTTCTTTTGTTTTTATTTTACACCACATATATATTTATACTCATTTAATTCACAATCACTTAAAACACATTAAATAAAATAAATATGATGCAAATGCACCCAATTAAAATCCCCGCATGCAACAATTTCGGTAGCGAGTCTCACACGGGACTGTCAACCCGAAAAATGAAAAAACGTTAAAATGATCACCCTTATATTTCAAAGAGTCTTGAACTCAATGAAATGCTTCAAACAACTCTCGAACACAACTGACACACTCCACAGTGCCCGGCACGCAAAATGGTAAAAAAACAAAAATACCCTTACAACAACAAAAATTTTAGAAAAATGGAAATTTTACAGGATACCCAACACAAGTTTTTATACCCCAATCATGCATACCCTTTGTGAAGGTGAAGGTGAAAGGATCATAGAGGCAAGGGATCTTCTTGTTGAGTTGGTTAATGGTGATTCAATTACGAGAGACTATACATACAAGTTTTTATGTGATGCGCTGAACTTAGCAGAAGAGGCTGATTTGTTATTGAAGATGGTATTGCGAATAGATAGAGGCAAGTGATGAAAATGAAACCAGTTATGAATCGCAAGATTTCTGCATAACATGGGGAGTTGGATAGTTTGGGGGAATGGGGTACTCTCCATCAACATATTAAGAAGGACATGGTTATATTAAATAGAGCCTACGAATTGATAGTTCTTTCTCTATAGGTGAGAATAAGGTCAGACCACCATACCTACCTTGTGACTTGTGAATTGTTTCCAGCTTGGCTTCTCACTTCGGTCAATTAGCAATAATTTTTCTGTGGATTTCCGGAAATTAAAATGTGATCTAAAAATGGAAGCGAAAATGGCACTTCGCTATAGACATGTATAGGGCCATATCCGTGCAGATCTCTCACCCTCTTACTAAGAGACCATTTAGATGAGCCGGAGTCTTGCCGTGATACCGAATCAAGGATTAGGTCTTACTCTTATACCAACTATAACGGGTGGGTGGTTGTCTATTTACCTAAAAGTTTAAGTTATTAGACAGTGCTACATACCCACCCATTTACACCCATATCACTTCCCATCCGAATCCGATATGAGACAAGTCTCCCCTTGTAACACTAGCCATCATCATGATCTCTGCGCAACCTCAGCGTTGCCTGTCACCATCGCACCAAGCCATCATCCAAATGGAGATGATGCAATCACAGAGTGAAATTCTTTATACTCTTAGTTGTTCGACGATCTTTCTATTTTCTTTTGTTGTCAGGTACCATGAAACAAAAGCGACGGCTAGGCAATCCCACACTGTACTATAACATTTATTCTAATCCACACTATATTAGCATTATGTGAGTCGGTTTTTTTCTATGATTCATTTTATTATGTGTCTGTTAACATAATTTTTTATACTGTGTATAAGGTTTGAAATTTTTTATTGTTGTCCTAGAATACCATGAGGTCCCTTTCCTTTTTTCTACTCAGCAACCAAATCCTGGTTAAGTGCAATGCAGAGTATATAATAGAAAGAAGACAATTCAGATTATGAAGTACAAATTGAAAAATGAAGCGTAGGGGATATATTTATATACAAATTGGTGTCTCTTCAGTTGGGTCATTGTACCGGTTCGGTTGGCCCAAACCGCCAACAGGCACACTGGTTTGGCCCGAACAATTAACAGGTGCACTGGTTCGGTAAATCAGAGTTGATGCGACCCTTTTTAAAGGGCTGGTCCGATTTAATACGAGCTCGGAAAGATAAAGAATTCCGTAGACCAACACATTCAATTTATTAAAAAGAATATTGATTATAAGGCCCATCTTGGAGTGGGCGAGTTGGGCCGGGTGGGTGTGCTTTTGGATGGGTTGGACACAACTTGGGTCAAATCCTCCCCTTTTTTTTATTTTTCTTTTTTCCTGGGTAAATCCTCCCCTTCTAAGTGCCATTCTTGTCATATATAAGCACAACAATATCTTGGAGTGACTCACTTTATATTCATTTCTCATTCACTCAATTTGTTTTTTATGCGCGTTCAGTTGCACAGAATTAGAGTTTTTAAATTGAAATTAATGAAATTGAAAAAAAAAAAAAAAAAAATTCAATTTTATGAGTTATTTTTATTCAATTTCAAAACTTGCAATCGAACTAATCTATATTTCTTTATTCTTGGAGAACGAATTTCAATGAGGACTCACTCTAATTTTGACCCCAAATTTTCTCGATAAACATCAAATTTCCAACAGTTATATGCACATTATCCGTATTATAGGAATTATATACACAGTATTCGTGGAATTTTTATACAAGGAAGCACAAACTTATCTCCACAAATCCAAAGGGCTATACGTCGTTGTCTCCAGTAAACATAGTTGCCGCTAGAGAAGGAAGACCAGTATTGGTGGTCGGTAGGATTGGATGGCAATGGGAAGATGTTTAATTATTTTAAAGTTTTATATACTTGTCAATTATTAATTGGGCCAAGTACCCCCCTCTAAGGAAGGTCCATCTGATGGAGTAGGAGACAAGTATTTTTCTACTGCGAGAGAGACATTCCCTCCAATGTGCTCGGTTTCAATGGAATTAGAAGAGACGATCCAAATTCAGAGACGGAACCAACTGAATTATATAAGGGTGATTCAGTGTACCACACTCAGGGCGGGAGTAAGGTCTTTCGTTCCGGACATGTTAACATTGACAAAATATTTTTTTTTTTTTAAACAAGTCGAAAATAAAATAGGGTAAAAAAAAAGAAAGAAATAATTATTGTACATAAATTATGCATGAGTGCAAGAAAAAAAAATTAAAAAGAAAATGAAATATATATATATATATATATATACTAGTAAAAGGTACGTGCGATACACGTGATGAATGT
>JAOTQH010274511.1:0-10517 GCA_025631255.1 Cornus kousa
AGAGAGAGAGAGAGCTTACACGCGGTGGATTTCTCACAATGCATGTGACAACACCACCAACAGAATCCCCTCTCACTCGGACAGCGTCAATGGCGTCAATCATCTTAACCGCATAATCAGTATTTGGGCACCTAACAATATTACTCTCTACCTGGTGATGTTTCATAGAGACCAAGATTTTAAATAGGTTAACGGGTAACAAGAATTAATTATAAATAATAACATAGAATTGGTGCTATCAACAAAATTCAGCAAAAATGGTGGAAATAATTCAAAAAACTTCAAGCACAAGTTAAATGCATGGACATTTTAATTTCAAACGTAGATTGCAAAGGTACATGGAGTGGTAGATACGTGACATATATTACACGGTGTAGCAGGGTAGCTTAAAATGATGTCAATTTCTGAGATAATTCCAATTTGTGATACTGTTTTCCTTTTACCCACAAGATGAATAGTGACAACTAGTTTACTAACAGAAAGGTAAGTGTATTATAAATTGTTAAAGTTATGGATGTTATGTTCCTTACACATTCTCCTACACGAAGGGAAGAAATAAGAGGAAACTTGGGACCAATCAATTCAGTCTCTCTCACAGTGGAAGAAATCAGCAAAACCATTGTAGCACAATAATGAAGTGTTGGTATGACACCTAAAAGAATGAGGTGGTGTTATGGATTCACTTTTATAAACTTTGTAAACTTGAGTTCATGCATTACTTTTAATGTAGTTAATAGTTACTACAAAATCTAAAACCACAGTACTTTGTCTTTCTTCATTGTCTCACCAACATCAACTTGCGCCTCATCAACATGAATCTTAATTTGTTATTTGCTATGTCTAATGTCATAATTTTAGTTACACTTACACCCTAAGGATTTGCTCTAGTTTTGTCAGGAATCATGGTAAGGGTTTAACAAAGAATTTTACGTTGTTTATCAGCTATCTACAAGCAGCGTTTTTTCTCCAAACTAACAACAGACTATACAAAGAAAAAGAAAAAACAAGTCACCCTAACTTCATTCTTGTCATACTTAAAGCAGGACAAAGGACTCAACATCGCTAACGCTCAAAATTAAATCTGTTATTTTAAATAATACCGACAATCTATGGCAAAGTTCGTGATAAATATAAAGCTCAGATTCAGTATGTCATGGAACTCAAATTAGATGGGATGAGAACCTCAATGTATAGTATAATTAACTAATTAAGATACATACTACACTAAACAATGCCTTAATCCAAAGATACGATTAAGTTATATACACAATTTTTAAAAGATGATCTTTTTACTATATACAAAAGTAACAAGCAGAACAATTTTCAGTTTATCCAAATCAATTATTGAATTTTTTAATAAATTTTCACATCTTTTCTTTCTTTATGTGTGTGTGTGTGTGCGTGTGTACTTATATAAACCATAAATAAAAGATGATATTTTTACTGTATACAGAAGTAACAAGCAGAACAGTTTCATTTTTTCCAAATCAATTGTTGAATTTTTTAATAAATTTGCACCTCTTTTCTTTCTTTATGTGTGTGTGGTGTGTGTGTATAACCATAAGAGTCTATTAACCTTCTCTTTGCACCCAAATTAGTCCCCAATTTGGTACCCATGGCCACGGCCATGGATAACCATGAAACGGCCGGATACTCTTACTCCACGAGAAACTAAACCAAAAATCTCCATGGACAGATCTTGGGTCGTTATGGTTAGGGTTGCAATTGAACCGAGCCGAGCAGAGCCCGAGCACCTCCCTGATTGTGGCAAGCTGAGCTAGCCAAGCTCGAGCTCGGCTCGTCAGAAAATCGACGAGCTCGGGCTCGGCTTGGTTTGGGTTCATTTACGAAATAGATCCAGTTCTAAAACCCCCGATTCCTATGCCTGCCTTGCCCCATGAAGTTGCATCAGAAGGAACTAGCTAGCGAGATTGATGATTGAGATGGGTAAGGCAGCTTAGAGTTGTTTACAAAGTAGGGGAAGCTATCAGATCGGGGCAATTACTACTAACAATTGGATTCCCCAAATGAATTGCCTGCGCACATATATAGATACACACACACACATATATATAGCGCACACAGATACACAACACACATATATACAAGTATATATAATACAAAATAGATTAGTTTATATATATAACACAAATATATCATATATATCAATATATATATGCATATACATACCTTGGGAGAATAGTTGCAGAGAAGGAAAGAAGAGGGGCTGCCGCTGCTTCGTTCGTGGTAGAGAATGAAAGTAGATTAGGGTTTGTTTGTTAACATAAATGGGTTGGGTCTTTAAAATGAATATGGGGCATTTTTTGGGGGGGCTTTGTTATTTAGATTCTAGTAATGGTTTTCAAATGGGTCTTATCATGTATAATTGTAATGGACTCACACATATGGGCTGGATCAAGAACTTATAAATGGCTAATAAACGAGCCTTATACGAGCCTTGTTCATGAGCCCATACGAGCCGAGCCTTACGTTATTCAGGCTCGGCTCATTTACTAAACGAGCCTAGAAATTGGGCTCGAGCTCGGCTCGTTTGCTTAACGAACGAGCCCCAGCCTGAGCTGTTCATGAACAGCTCGGTTCATTTATAGCCCTAATTATGGTGCAACGCCCTTCTTAATGCCACACCCGCTACATGGGCAATGCCCGTGGATATGTATTTGGCCCACTACTTGGGGTCACGCCAGTTACCATGGGAAAAAACTAACACGGAGAATGTTTGCGGCAAACTATAGGTAATGCCCGTTCCTTGTACAATGTCCGTTCATGGTGCATCTATCGTTCAAAGTGCAGCGCCCATTCCTTGACCACCCGTTGCTTGTGCAATGCCTGTTGCAACGCCCGACGCTTGTTCTTTGTACAACACCAGTTGCTTGTGCCGCGCCAACAGATATGTAGTAAAGCAACTTTCTAGGTCGTCTATTTTTTAATTTCCACGTCCGATCATAGCATCGCTACTCATGTCGTCGCTTCGTGACTTCATTGCTTTGGGCAATTCAAGCAACGATATTAAAAGGTGTTGGGCTAACGATATTAAATATATATGCATGCCTTTCATGCATTTAATGAGAATAACATTCGCAAGGTGCTTTGTCTCCTCAAAGAGCTAGCAACCATGTTCATTAGAAAATGGAGTGCCACTTGTTGATTCCTCCATGGAGCAAGAGGAAACCCAAGGGAGCAAGGGACAAAAGGACAGCCACTTGTCAACTTCTCCAAGGACCAAATACGTGAGAGGACCCATTTCTCAAGGCCTAACCAATCCCATCAGCTCATGTATGTCTCCTATAAATAGAAGGTCTCTTCCAATGGTTCAAGGAGATCACGCATACAATCAACGAAGCCCTTGGCTTTATCTTCTTCAAGTTCCTGCAGCTTGTATTTATTGTATTCGGTAGTTTTCTTAAATTTTAGCCCATGGCTTATCTTTTCAAGCTCCTGTAACTTTATCTTTGTTTGTATTTTACTTTCAATGTAATTCCCCACAATATTCATATGAGCAGCCCTACAATCCACAACACACTTTATACCCGTTTGACCACCAACCACTAGGCGACAATTTAAGTCATTGTTACCAAAGCATGAGCGACCCAGTAGGAGGGATCTCCCTTGCCACCTCACAATCGCCTGAACAAAATCTCGACATATTTAGGCCAACCCAAGGGAATATTTTAAGAGCACACCGACTTTGGCACGCCCGCGAACATTAGGGAACCAATTTTGTGCAAAAACCTTCATATCTCACGTCCACTCATCTCCATTTCTATCTGCGCTCTCAAATCTATGTCTGTTATCCCATTGATTGCAGATGTTATATTTAGGCATCAATTTTTTTTTTTGGTTGGTGTTCGGGGTTTTACCAATGTGATTAGGGGATATATTAGTAAATTTTGTATAATGTTAATTTCATTTTAAGTCATTCATTAGTTCATAAATTATTTATAAGGGTAATCTGGGCTTAGATTTGAATTTTGGATAAAATCATAAGAATCTCAAATTTGTTAGGACTTGGATTCTGTTCATAAGGTCAGATCTGAACTCGGATTCTGACATGGAATCCGAAATTGGAATATTGATCTGAAAAAGGGTTTACATGGATTTAGTACAGATCAAATTCATTACATGAGGATAGTCCATGTCAAAAAGTTAAATTTTTGACCGCTAAGGTTTTACCAAGAGGGCATTCTCAAAAGTTATATTAATGATTATGGGCAGAAGTCCATATAAATTAAGTGCTCCACAACTAGGATCCAAATCCAGAGAGGTGAAATATTATTGAAAACACTGGCCCTCACATGCAGGGGAGCTTGACTGCCTTGGAATTGGCAATGGGTGTTCATAATTGCTTGATAGTTGATTTCCTCCCCAGTTCATGCGACATTAAAGTTTAATTTCCATGTTTACAACATTGATTCAACAGCACTTGCATCCCTTCTCTGGTAGGACCACACTACCCAAAAATAAAAATAAATAAAAAATTAGAAAAACAATAAAATGATACCTGATCGAGTGTCAGAGACTGATGATCTACCTCGTCCGCTGGAAGTACAACTTTGTGGACTTGGGAGACGTAAGCCAGAACCTGAAACATTACAAACAATAAGGCATAGATAGATGAGCTCCTGATTCTGATTATTCATACAACTGTGAGGTGCAATTTATTGTCATACCAAGTCCATCACATCAAACTCGAACCCCTCCTTCAAGGAGGAAAATAAAAATGTAATGTTGCTGACTTACCAAACTACTTAAATTTTCCATCCATGCAGAATTATGGAACTATAAGGCCATATTATATGAAGTATACGTATATCGAGGCATAATGATCAGATAGACAACCATCAACATGAAGAAATAATTTGGGTTTATGATGTCTTTCCGTGGGCATGCAACACATTCTCATATTCTTATAAAATCATTAAAAAATACTCCCTATGTCCCAAAATAGTTGGGCACCAGAGGAAGTAATAATAATATGGTGCACGAGGCTCCTGCCACTACGGGATCTTTGGGAGGGTCAGATGTATGAACCCTTACCTTTACATGCAGCAAGGTTGTTTTCCTTTTCAAACCTACACCCTCCAGTCACAATGAAGCAACCTTACAGTTGCGCCAGGTCTCACCCACTTATAATGCCATCAAGAAATAATAAATAAAATCAACCCACCATTGCCAATTATAAAACCCACCTCAGTTCCTGAAAATTGCTTGAGAATTTGTTTAGCAATAGCTCCAGCCGCAACTCTACCAATGGTTTCTCTGGCTGAAGATCTACCACCACCCTACATTTCCATCAACACCATGACAAAAATATTACATATATGAACATAGAACCTCAACTCACACAGCTTACAGTTATCATAACAACAAGACTTAAAAAGACATTACCTGAATTGATCTCACACCATACTTGATGTCATAAGTTGCATCTGCATGAGAAGGCCTATAAGCCATTGACATTTCAAGATAATCCTGATAAATCAAATAACATAATGAAACCTTAGAATCACCATGATACCAACAAAACATGAATGCTCATAATTTATTATAAATCCCAATAATGTCATGGGGTCCATGGAGTGTTTGGGTGAAAATGTGGCTTAGACCCATTTGTAATTGTATCCTACATGCCTTACTAAATTCACTATTACTATACTTGAGGTCATAAGTCACATCTGCATGAGAAGGCCTATAAGCCATTGACATCTCAGCATAATCCTGATAAAATCAAATAACATCATGAAACCCTAGAACCACCATGATACCAACAAAACATGAATGCTCATAATTTACTATAAAACCCAATAATGTCATGGGGTCCATGGGGTGTTTGGGTGAAAATGTGGCTTAGACCCATTTGTAATTGTATCCTACACAGCTTACTAAATTCACTATTTTCCCCCCTACTTATTTCATTTATACCAAAGTTACCACTATTTAGCTCTTTTATCTATCACCTGGGCACATCTTGCCATTCCTCGGAAGTGGAATGCTTCCAATTCCTCCACTGGATAAACGTAGATTCAACCCCTTGAATAAAGGCTATTACCCAGTATTAGTCCCGTTAATGCACAGTACTGTAAAGGGCTAAGTGGATATATTTGAATGACATACTCTCAGAGCCATGTTCCCATGATTAGGTCTGAATCTTTTACAGTTGCACCAAGATGGCCCGTAAAGCACCATAAAAAAATAACAGAAATAAAGACAGCAATACATTTGACAATAATATAAAACTAAGATCTCATTTCACGGTATTTCAAAAAAGCTCTTCAATAAGAAATAAATACAAACACATTGAGAATGCAAGTTGCAACAAAATTCAAATCAATGGGATGCATTCATCTCCATGGAGTGCCAAAAAACAGTAAACATCATTGTTCTTATCCAATTGATCGCATCTCATAACAGATCCCGCCCAACAGGTGCCCCACCCCACTCAGTCCAAAGTTCTAACTGATATACGTCCCAGGAATACAGAATGTTCAAGAACACAGATCTGTTAGCCATCCAAAACAACCATATTTTCTCATTGTAATTTTTTCCACTACGACTCACAACGGATAAGTCGCAATATTTGATACTTACATGTCCTCTCTGATCTGTGTTGGGTACATTTACCATGATTGGAGTTCCGGTAGTCACCCCTGCAGTTCATACATCAATCATTAGTCTAGTTGAAGAAGATCACAAGCACCATCTCTTTAGTTGAAAAAAGGAGGAATAGAGAAGAATGTTTGTAAAGCATAAAGTGCATAAGAGAAATGTCAACTAACCTTCAGCAACGCCTGAATATATTTTGCATGTGTCGGTCTCTTTTCTAGGCGTAGTAATTCTGCTCTGACCTGGCCTCCTGGATCCAACAACTTTAATTGTAAATTCACGAGCATTTGCATTAGTATGATATCATAATTCACTTTTCAAAAATGCATATTCCATGACAAGCACGAAATCACAATCTCATTGGTTTGGGGGAGAGGGGAGTTTGGAAAGGAGGGGAGACGAGAGAGAGCATGATAGAAAGCAGTAGCAGCTGTTGAAAAAATGATTCTAATTCTGGCATAAATTGGCAGATAATGTTCCGAAATACTTGGTTCAACTTTGCAGGGACAGAATACCAGACAAATTGCCTAACTAAGCTTTTAGATATAGGGTACTATCAAGCGTGAGTCCATGAGGACCATGCATGGAAATACCTTCTGTCAAGATCTGTTTGCAGATCAGCTTCTGAGATAGAAAGCCGAGGTGGACATCCATCAATTACACATCCAACGCCCCCACCATGAGATTCCCCATACGTTGTAACTCGAAAATAAGTTCCAAATGTACTCCCAGCAGCCTGAATCTCTGTGAATCAGTGTGCAATATGTCAAATTTTAAGCTCTAACTTAGATCAGATCAAGCAGGCAAGCAGAAACATTCAAAAACAAACAAATAAATTCTCCCGTCAGGAAAATATTTTGAACAAGCCTTTAGGATTTTATGGTAAAACTTGTTCTGAATGCAGATTGATTCTTCAAATGTTTAAAGCAAAACTTATCTTACAGGAAAATTCTCAGCATAAACATACACAAGTTTTGAAACTAAAAGGCTGAAAGAAAACGAAAGATTAAATCAGCATATCATATTGCTACTTAGAAACTGTGATAATAAGCTGCAAGCCTGCAACGGTGCAACCTCTGTAGTGGCATCGACTGATCCCGATTAATAACCAGATACTGAATTTAAGTACAAAATAATATATCAACAGTCCAAATTCTGTACTTTTTTAATAATTTCTTAATCATGCATCACATAGCACGCATTTTTTCAATCGTTGATGTCACCAATCAGCCAAAACATCAGCTTACAGAATACATGGTACTACACCCATTATTAAACGCAATAGCATTTTATTACCTCCAAACAAAGATTCACTTTTTTGATAATGATACTCCCATCAAGAAATGCAACATAGTTTGATCAAATGAACAATCAACATGGTCATGCTTGATAGTGAAGGGGAAAGCATATGCTAGGTTTTCATATTAGTTAAGGACACTCTGCAGACTATTGTTTAAAATCTAAGATCCATGTCAAATGCTTTACTGTTGTAGAGATTGGCAAACTCTAATGTAGTGAACTTTCTTTAATTTTTTGACAAGTTGAATGTAGTGAAATTTGTTTATTTTCTTTTATTGGCAAGTCGAATACGAAATTTTCTTAAATCATTGTATGTTTTAAGAAATATATATAATGCTCAATTATTCGTTCATAGATTGCGTGCTTTATAAATGTTTTAATAAATTCTTCAAATGTATTAATAAATCTTCTTTGTCCGGAAATCAATAGCAAGCTGCATTGTCGATGCCAACTTGCATCGGGGCCTATGGGAACCTTGACTAACTTATAGGTTGCAACATAGGGAAGTTTGATCCTAAGAGAAACTTAGCAAAAAAACTCTTCCTTCCATTATCTAGAAAAATTCCAACAAAAAATAGACACATTTGAGATACAGTTATTTCTACAAGGAAATGATCAAACCCTATAAAAACAACTAACCCAAAGTGCATCATGTAATGACTCACTTCACCACATGGTATGATATTGTCCGCTTTGGGCCCGAGCCGGTTTTGATTTTGACTTTACCTCAAAAGGCCTCATACCATTTAGAGTGTACCAATCCTATATATATAGTGTTTCCCCTTTCCACATAGCATACCAATCCCACATATATATCATTCCTCTTTCCACACCCACGTGATGTGGGATCATGTACCCATAGCCTACCAGTGCCTCGCTCACACCCGCCCATGCACCCCCACCCACAAGGTAGCCAAAATCCACCCCCTGAGAGGCCTAACGTCCTCGTCAGTAACGACCCACTCCACCACATAGTATAATATTGTCCGCTTTAAACCTGAGCCCGCACGGTTTTGTTCTTGAGTTTTACCCAAAACGCCTCATACTATCAATCTTGCATATATAGAACTTTCCCTTTCCACAAAGTGTACCAATCCTACATATATAGCACTTCCCCTTTTCACACTCGGGCGATATGGGATCGTGAACCCGTAGCTGCCAGCATGGTAGCTTGCTAGTGCCTCGCTCGCACCAGTCCACAAGATCGCCACACATCAAACTTCTCAAAACCCATAACTAATTTGCCTATAACTCCTACAACACAAGTTCAAAATGAAAAAGAAATGACTTGTGAAACAGTATGGTTCTCATACGCATCAAAATTTGAAAACTAACAAGTCCCCAACATCAGTAAGTGTTTCCCACAAAAGAACTGAAACACAATAAAGGTTTTTATTTTAGGAAAAATTGAATTATAAGTCAATCCACTCCGTCTGTTGATCAATGACAATAGTTAAATTCCTCCATCACTGGTCCCAAGACAATTACTTGATCACAAGCTACCTCCAGTGCATAATTTAACTATCAAGTCAGTTTCTGCTTACAAAATATGTAATAAGATTTGAAAAATAATATTTTGTGCCCACAAAGTTGCTGAAAGAGTTGGCCGAATGAAGTGGATGAGAGAAAAAATATTAGATAATATCATTTGAACCCCAGATGAATGAATGGTTGAGTTCCGTTCGGCTTCTATATTAAAATGTATTATTTTAGTGTCTAAAGCTCCAAATAGCAAAGAAAAAGTGACATTTATGCAAGTTGATGAAATATTTTAGCCACACAACACACAATCATTGACGTCAATCGTTGTCAATCACTTCAATTTCAGTAAATCAACATTAACAACTTTACTTCATTGGATTTCTGAGAATGTGCAGGAAAGGAAAAATCTTCTAAATGTATAACCTTCAGTCTGCACTCTTTGAGACCTAAGGAGCAACACCCCTATTCGATTAAGCTAGATTCAATTACTGGGTTTCATTTGACGAAGGTTACATTCGTAGAGACTAAAACAACACATAAGAAAAAACAAAGATACAAAGAAATTCTTCTTTTCCTCAGTTTTCCCCGAAACCAAACAAAATAAAATAAGATCTCAAACCTTCTGCTTTCGCTGAGAATATGAATTTTCTTGGCAATCAAACAGAGCAGCTAAAAGACTAAGGGCTTTAATTAGAGAAAGGTAAAGGGTGGTCAGAGACTCACCGAGTTTCTTGGGATGTGATCGGCGAGATGGGATTTGAAGAGACGAAAGCTTCCCGATATCCGACGATTGGATAGATCCGAAACCAGCCGATGGAGCCCCGAGAAATTGTTTGGTAGAGAGAGACGACGCCATTGTTCGTCGTCTGACTTCTGCGAGAGATTTGTAATATCACTTTCCGTTACAAGAGCTGCGTTTGCTGTGTGATACCAATGTGTGTTTGTGTGTGTCTGACTTGCAATAACGGGAACTGGTTTGGTGGAGGAATTGTAGCGGTGGGTGTCGAATGAAATTTGTAATTTAGATAAACATATAGACTCCCCACTCTCTCTCTCTAATTTAGATAAACATATAGACTCCTCACTCTCTCTCTCTCTCTCTCTCTCTCTACGAC